>CAJVPN010001575.1:0-13327 GCA_910592215.1 Entrophospora candida
ACGAATTGCGTCTTGCGTCAACGCGTCAAATTTATGATTGGTGACGCAATGTTCAATTTTCTAGATTTTTAATTGCGTCTGACGCGATTTAATAATTTTGACCACATGTATATTAATATACAAAATCTGAATAGTTCTGACAAGAGTTTAATGTAAATTTGCAATCCATGCCAGTCACTTCCATCGCAAATATCCCATACATTTATCCAGCAATTAATGGAGATTTTACTTTTGCTTTAATTAATTCTTGTTCGATCTCTAGCTTCACATTATCATTCTAACATGGGAAATTATCTTATTCAGATGTTTCTTGCATTGCCTATATAAATCTTCATACTAATGATTTTTATTTCAAAAAGTGAATATAAATTATTCTCATTTACTGTCTAGGCAACTGAGCATTTATCAATATAAATATGGTTAATTTATATTCAACTGCATTTAAAACTCATAAATATCATCTATAAAAATTTTTTGTTATGTCATAGGAAACTTTATATTTTTTAATTGTGGTGTGAAGTTTTGTCCATTCTCACATATTGTTTGACGATTATAATTGCCTGGGATCCTGCTCCAGGCCACAAATTATGCTAGAAATTTACAAAGCTATTGACAGGCTCGCAACATACTAGCCAGTGTTTTCAATGAAGTTATAATCTACGTTACATGAGCATATTGCGCAAAATAAGGTATGTTTTTCCGTCCTTCAATTAAGGAAATACAAAATCAATAAAAACTTCTTATAAGGGAAATATTGTGCATTGTGTATTAATTTAGACCTGATTATCGACACAAAACAAAAAAAAAAGTTCTTTCCTAAAGTTAGAATATTTTTAAAAAACGATCAAACTGTGTCATGATAATTGCTGCATTAAATTATAATAAGTAATTAAATAGAGAAATATAACGTGGCAATGGTTGCCATTGATATTGACTGAACGTTTGCAAGGTAATAATGATCATGATATTGACATTGGTGATGATAGAATGTATATTTACGATGAAGATTATGACATGTTAGGTGTTGATGATGTTGATGACAAAGAGGAGGATTTGATAGATGATAAAGATGTCGTGTAGAGAGAGATGCATTAATTCTTTGCTAATTGCTATATACAGCATTTATTTATTTATTTAAAAGTTTAAAGGTTGTTTTATTTGTAGTTAATTTTTAAAACATTGTATATTTTATTACTAGGACACGTGTTTATTTATTATTTATAAGTTAATATATATATGATAAGCAATTATAACCCCTCCAAGAAGACAGCACTTTCAGCTCTTGCGATCAGAAAAAACATAAGCATGGGAATTATTCATTTCATCAAATCTCAAAAGAGCAAAAGTAAAAAAAGCGAGAGGGAGCAATGATAAACAATATAAGCTCTATTCAGAAGAACATGGATACGAGGAGGCTCTTGAAACTCATGCATAGTGGTAGAGATGTGGTGGTAGTTTTACTGCTTTATTTTAATTGCATATTATTATTACCATTGATTAGAATCATTTCATAGATGTCCAAGTTAATTTTTTTTTAAATATATAAAAAAGTTTTATTAATTTATTTATTTATCAAGTAAATAATTTTATTTTTAAAAAAGATAAAAAAGAAAAAAGAGGAAAAAAATAATATGCATTAAAAAATCTTTTTTTAAAAAAAATTTATAAATATACAGAAAAAAATTTAAAATAAAAATAAAGGAATTTAAAATCTAACAAATATATAGTGTATATATATATATAAATTTTTTTAGAATCGATGAATTCAATTCAATCTAATCCATTACATTATTATATTATTATTATTATTAAATAAAACATTTTTTAATCAAAACAATTATATAAAATAATATAAGAAATGATATTATTAATTTATATATAATATCAATTAATTAATTAGTCCAAAAAAAATATATATAAAATTTTTTTTCTTATGTAAAAAAAAAAAATAAAGGAATATATATATATTAACAAAAAAAAATATATAAAATTGACAAAATTATTATAAACAACAAGTTACAATTAACATTATTATATATATATATTTAAATATTTAAATTAAAATAAAATAATTTTTTTAAGATGATTCCAAATTATTATTGACGTCATTAATATCGGAATTTATTGAAGAACCACCTGATGATGGTGTCAAATTATTTCCAGCTAAAAGATTTTCAGTGGAATTTGTGATGTTGTTAGTAAGTGTACCATTTTGATTTTTTTGATTTTCTGTAAGTATCATAAGTTTTTCAACCTCTATTATTATTAAGAGGATGAAAAATACGAATTGTTTAATAAATAGTCAACCAACAAATCAAACAATTCAGAGAAAAAAAAACTTTTTGTAAAAACCTTTAAACATACTTGAAATAAGATGTTTTCCGTATGTATATTTCTTCAAAGATTGTAAATGTGGTTTAATCTTTGCCACGAGTAAATCTCTTTGGTCACCGTCCACCACATCAAGCATTTTTTGAACTACATAATTTGCATATTGATCCTTCATCATTGAAATTAATGGTGATGTTCTAATAATCAATAAATGAATAAATATAAAGATATTAAATGAATATGAATGAACGAAAAAGATGTTATTTCAGTGCAACACTTTTTTCAAAATGTAAATAATATAAATACTAACCCATCGGGTTTAGTCATGATAACTTCTTCAATTAACAATTGACGATCCCTTTTACTGCCATAAGCAACACATTTCTCAACAACATTACTGGCAAATTTATGCTTGGACATTTGTAAAACATTTCCACGAACTTTTGCTACAACCATCGATTTGTCTGCAGCTTTACCACGTTCCAACACATGTTGGATTACATAATTCCCGTATTGATCTTGAACTAAATTTGGCGTGTACCTATGAAGTTCCTCTAACAGTGGCTTCTAATTGATGAGTGAATTAATGAACTTTTAGTAGTCTAATTTAAAGGAAGAATAAAAATTTTTTCATAATTTATCTTACTGTTGCTACTCACCGTCTGTTCATCCGTACAATGTTCAAACATTCGTTGAATTACTCTACAACCATATGGATGGGTGGCAAGAGTAAATACTTGTCCATGGAAAGCATTGATTATAAATTGAATATGTTCAGCTGGAACTCGCTCAATAGCTTTTTGGATCACATGATTTCCATTTTGGTCTTTAACACATTTGAGAACATTTCCATCAAGTTCCTTAACTAACGTGGCTTGTTGTTCAGTTAAAACGTGTTCAAGAGCCTTTTATGTTGAATAAATAAAAAAAAACAAATGAAATTAATAAAGGTGATTAAAAATAATAATTGATTAAATAATATTTTTTCTCCAAGTATTTATTACCTTTTGTACAACACGACAACCGTACATTTGTAATGCTAGAGATAGTACATGTCCTTCCATTTGTTTTGCCAAAATAGTTTTTTGCATTTGATTACCGTGTTCAAAGAATTTCTGAATTACATAATTACCAAATACATCTGTCATTAATTGTAATGCGTTTGGAAGTATCTCATCGAAAACTAATTGTTTTTCTTCGCTGTTGGCTGTTTCTAATTTTTGTTGAATAAACCTTGATCCATGTTGATCACCACTAAATTCTACAATATTTCCTACAATATCCTAAAAAAAGAAAAGAAAAAAAATTTAACCAATTATATATCTATCTACATATGCACGTATGGATGTAATTATACATTTATATATCTCTTTTTATTAATAATACTAACCCTTAACTCGTATTTTTTATTTTTATTATTCCTAAATTCTTCCAATAATTGACTTCGCATACCATGGCCGGGATCAGAAACGCTAGAACTTAAATCATGGCTACGACGACTATTATAACTTAAATAGGACAAATTCTCAGCTGAATGATGATGTCTTAGTAATTGTTCACGGGCAAGCATGATTTGTTGCTGCTGTTTTAATTGCTGTTGTTGATATAATAATTGTTGTGATTGTAGACGTAAATTTTTTTCAGCGAGTGAAGCGCGGGTAAGTACTGGACCACCACTGCCACCACTAAGTGAACCCAAACTAGAATTGCTAAGACTAGATGATCCATAGTACTGGCCACTGTTTTTTGAAAGTGCATAATCAGACGGTAGTAATTGTTCTGAGCGGCCTACACCAATTGCACCAAGTTGTTGCTGTTGTAGCGATTTCTGATAATCGACAGAACTACGTGTTGAACTTAGGCCGCTTAATGAAGTGGTACGGCCATAAGGGGAGTCATTTGAAAGTATATTCCTGTTAAGTAAATTATCTTCACGAGAATCCCACATTGATATTGATGAATAAGGGTCTTCATTTGTGTGTTATTAATAAAATAATATTGTTAGTATTCGTTAATTGATTAAACTCGTGAATTTTATTTAAAATAATATAATAAATAATTACTATTATATTTTTATAATAAATTTATTATTATATTTACCAAATCCATATTGAGAAGAATATCCAGTTGTTGAATTATCATTAAATAATGAATTATATTGAGCTTGATGCATCTTTAGACGTTGTTGTTTTAATGCTTGCTGTTGACGATATGCACTCTGTAGTGCTTCATATTCATCCTAATAATCAATCAAACGTGTATGTAAATAAATATATGTGACATTACACACAGACACAAACTAAAGCTCGTACACAAACGATGTATATGCGCATATATAATATACAAAATATATAAACTTACAGATCCATCCATATTATTTTTCATATTATAAAGTAGATCACCGTGTGTTAAATCACCATGAAACTCCTGTGAAAAATTTAAACTGTGTTGACGGAAATGAGACTGAGTAGGTGGAGTCGATGACGCACGAGGTGGCGGTGAGAATTTTGGACGAAATGGAGGTGGTGAATTGTTTCCTCTTCCAAAAGGGCCAGTCAATCTATGGTCAAAATCTTCACCTTCCAAAGCAGCGCTTACCACCGACTTAAGATGTTCGTCGTCATCTGGACCACCTCCACCACGTAAAGGAGCATTTGAATAATGGTGAGATGAATGATTAAGTTGATCATCTAAACTTAAATGTCGTAATTCATTTATATCAAACTCGTCTGTTAAATCCATGGCAGCAGCAACAGCATTGGCATTTGCATTTGCTTCAGCTAGAGCAGCAGCTTGTCTTTGACGCTGAGCTTGTTGTAATGCATACATCGGTGACGGAGTTCTTGGGAAATCCTAATTATTATTAGTATTGGAAAAATGAAAATAAAATAAAATGATTACTTATTTGTTTGTTTTGGATGATTTAATTAATTAAATTGTTAATATAGTTCTAACTAGGCCTAATATCGTAATAATAATAATAACAATTAGTAATATTAGTAGTAGTACTAACCGCTTGAATCATTTCCACTAAATTTTTTCTTTTATTCGCATTTGGATCATTAATTATTCCTTGTGTTGGAAGAGGAGGAGATTTTAATTCATTACGCCAAAGTGACGCAGCACTGCTGGTGCCTTGAGTAACGAAGTTTTCATATTGATTAGTTGGATCATTATTATGAAGATGTTGATGATGGAGCTGTTGTTGATGATGGAGATGATGGTAATCATCTACTAAATTTGAAGAGTGGTGATGATGATGTGAAGTTTCAGGTTCTAAACTTTGATCCAATGGATGATCACGTAAAAATTCATCATCAGAATCCATGCCTCTAAATTTTTCTAATATTTTTGGTTTTGTAGATTGAGAAGGATTATTTAAACCATTTGGTTTTGAATTTAAACCAGCATTTGTAGTTGGAGGATTAGCAGCAGTAGGAGACGCAGCATTACTACCACCCACACCTAAATTACTACCAGTCCATAATTGTTGCCATGATTGGCCAGGTTGATATAAAGGGGGAGGTAATCTTGGATCAAGACGAGAATTTGCATAATAATAATGTGGATATTCAGGGTCCAGACGTGGATCGGATGAAGAAGCAGATTCGAGTTCAGGATCAAAACGACCTGGTTGATCAGTTACTTGAGTTGGAGGAGCACTATTTGGACGATTCATATCTTGACGTTGACCAGTAAAAAGATCATAATCATAATCTAATTTTTCTCTTAATAAAGCCGCCAATTGCTAGAAACAGATAATATAAATCAAGAATAATAATTAATTAATAAATTGATGAACAATACATGAATAAATCAAATCAAAAGATAAATAAATAAATATAGATCAACAAAAAAAATCTCTAACCTGTCCTTGCTGTTTATTGTTAGCTTTTGGTTGTATTAAATCTGCTTTACTTTTGGACGCTTGTTCGTCCATAATACGTGGTAACATCTTTTCAAATGGTTTTCTTTAAAGGATTTAAATTAAGTTGTTTATATATATATATAAATACTATATTATATATTTTATAAAGAAAAAATAATATAAAAGAAAAAAATAATAAAAAGAAAAAAAGGGAAATTATATAATAATGAACAAAGAAGAGAAGAGATTAAGAATTAGAATTAAAAAAAAAAAGAGAAGATAAAGAAAATATGTCTAAAAGAAAAATAAAATAAAATGCTTTTCAAATATAATAAAAAAAAGTCTAAAGAAAAAAATTATGAACAAGAGTTTTGTACAATTTTTACACTTGAGAAGAATACTCGGATGGAATATTTTATTATTATTACTATATTATATTTATATTTATAAATAATAAATATTTTTCTTTATATATATATATTTATATATATTATTATTATTATTATTATTATTATTATTATTTATAAAAAAAGCAAAGAAAAGATTTTTTATTTTTAGTTTTTTTAAATAAAGAATTTATTAATTTGTAAAATGATGTTTATAAAACTTTTTTCGACCGTACAATATTTCAAGAAAGAAGAAATGTGCGAGTCTGAAGGACTATAATAATATATTTATTGTTATATAATATAATATGTATGTATGTATGTATATAGTAATATTATTATGTGGAAATGAAGGAAGGTGAAGGTGAGATGATGAAGGTTATAATATTATATATATATAGATTTATAATTCGGTTGTATAATGAAGGCAAGAAAAGGGCATCTTTGTTTTTACGGATGAAGGAAGAAAAATAAAGTGAAGTTTTGTGTATGGAAATAGTAAGTCAATAAATATTTTATTATTGTGTATATTATAATATAATAGTTATATAATAGTAAATGATAAAATATGAAACTTTTTTTTTTTTAGTTGAAAAAAAAAAAAGAAAAAAATTGCTGAAGTACAAAGCAAATATAGATTATGTGTGTGATACATACTACTAATTATAATTATTATAAAAGTGTAGTAATAGTTAGTATATATTAAATTAATTAATGTCTGAAAGTTTAAATTTGATTAATTCACTGCGGTGAAAATCCTGGAATAAATCAACAAATATTTTCCTTCTTTAAAGGTATGAGCCGAAAGATTTTGCATGGAGCAAAGTAATACAAATGATCTGATAAAAATAAATAATGTTTGGGATGATAATACATCATTTTATTTTATATTATACATTCATTATATTATTTCATTATAAATAATATTACACACATTCAAACTTATATTCAAAATTCGTACAAATAAGTATACACTCTATCACATTGCAACATATTGCGACACCCACTGATACAAGTATCAAACCACGCGTTTTAGCATCATCATACACATTCATTTTCATTTACACATTCATTCATTCATTCTATTCTACACATTATAAAAGGTAAATTAATTCCTGAGACAATTTGGGGAGTTTTTAATAATAGATTTATTTTAATTTGTGTTTTATTAAAAATCAACTTTTGGAAATATTTTAATTTAATAATTGTTTTATTTATTATTTTCAAAAAAAAATAGCATCACACCACATAAAAAACAAATGGATATGATGGGGCAGACACAAAATACAAATTTTTCGGGGTTCAATCAAATTTTTGTATTCAGTTACACGAAGGACTCTACAACCAACCAACTGAATGTTTATAAAGATTCCATTATAAAATATGAAGATCTCCAACTTTGAGTTTTTATTGGAAAGATCAGTACAAATAAGATTATACAAATGGCTTTGTGCATTTCAATGCATTTCAATATATGATCTTGGCCAAGTTGTAAAGATTTCACCAATATAAATCAACTTCACGATGGCAATCTTCAACACACATACCGTCAACAGAAGATTGAAATACTTATGGTCGTTTAATATGTTTGTTTCTTTTAATGCAAGTGTTATTCTTCTTCTTTTCCGCCAATAAATAAAGATAGAACTCTTTTTATTTAATACGTATAAGTTAATAATTTTTTTTTTGTAAAGCATTTAGGAAGAGGAAGAAAAGTGATGCGTCAAAACAACGTACGATTTCAGAGTCGCAAAGATTAAGGAATGTAATATAAGCAGACAAGTAACAGCTAATCAAACAATCAGAGCTCTTAGAATGTACGTTGACCATTATAAAATCCTTAGGCATGCTCGATCTTTCATCAACAAGCTCAATGAACTGTTCTACATGTGTACTATTGGAAACAAAGTTGAATATATAAAGATAAAAAGATAGGTCTTTATGCCAGGACTATGTGAGCAAGATTTAGGAAGCTAATCTGGATTGATCAAAATACTCGAGTGGTTAATGATTATATATAATGGAATTATGGAGATGATCCTTCCTTTTATGGATTTCAAAGAAAAGGCGACACAAAGTTATTATAATAAAAGGTTTGAAGACAGCTATCTGATGTTGATAAAATTGGGTTCCTACAAACAAGATTAGATGGAGAGATCATCACAAAAATTTTTCACGTCAAATACACAAATTCATAGTTCATGCATGTGATCTAGATACACATTGCCAAAATGAGATAAATGTATAATATGCCATGCGTGACTAACACCACCACATTGTTTAAGCTACAAAAATGAAATTGCAAGTCCACCCATAAAGTCAATGGATAATACTATCAAAAATTAGGTAAGTAATACATAAAAAAATAAAATGGATAAAAAAGAATAAATCATCTAAATTATTAATTGATATTATTTTATTTGGTAACAGTGTAGAAAAAAATCTTAATGATCAAAATGAAGTTTTCAGATATTTGGTAAACCAAAATACTAATTATGCAAAGGTTTTTTTCTAGTGATGCGGTCATTTTCCAGTTAATCACATTAATGTATGTCATACAGACAGACCTTTGGGCAAAAAAGAATTGTCAAGCGATTAATCATGTTATTAATGAAGGATGCGTGACTTCTGATCAGTAAATCTAATTACTGCAGGATAACTTAATATTGGCAAAACAGTTTAAACAAGAAAATAACATTCTTTTACTACAAACTACTGCCCAGATTGGAAAATTTATGGTTAAACTTGAAAGGCCAGAAAATGTGAAAATGTTTCTAGAGTTAAAATGACAAATATTTTATGGGATTCTGCTGCTGTCCTAGAAAAAATATAGCGTCAAATTCACAAAATAAGTAGAATATTGTAATAATTTGAATTCACTAAATGAATTAAAAATACAAGAAATATCTATTCTATTAAAATTTGTTCAGTCAATTACCATGTATACATTAAAGTAAATTGCTATTTATATTTATAAATCTACAAAATACTGAATTTTTTGAACCATTTCGCCACGGGCTACCCATTTTTTCAATTTAGAGCTGCAATATAAAAAAGATTATTCAAACAATGATGGTATATGTGCTCTTTAGCTTCAATTTTCTCCAGACGAATCTTGCAAAATCTTCTCAATAGGTAAACGTTATTATTGTCATTATTATGGACCCGTTATAGTTAATATTAAAACCCGTTAAGAATCCGTTAATATTAAGCTTTTTTTTTCATCCGGATTGGTAACGAGTTAATCCGTTAAAATAACAAATATTTTTATTTAATTTGGAGGATGAATTGTTTCAAGTTGTGATTTATTTATCTAAAAAAAAATCAGGTTTGTTAACGGATTAACACCAAATCCTATTACTATTACATTATAATGATCGGCGAGGATAAACCTCTTTTAAATCATTTGCCTCATGCATAGCTACATCAAAAACTAGTTTTCGTGGAGATGAAAAAAAATCCATTCTTGGCATGTATCCAATCATATAATAATAATAATAAAATTTTTTTATTGTTCATAGTAAAATTTGCGGATAATAAATTTAAATTTAAGCAAATAATAACCGTATCATTAAATACCAAAAGCAAATCACTTGTTTTCAATTCTTTGTGATAGTGGCCGAAACTAACTCATAGTTTAGGTATTTAGGCAATTTTGGTTTAGGCCTAATTTCGCCCACGAAAATTAATTGGCGAACTTAAAATATGGCCTAAATTGTGTAGGATAATTAATTTAATTTTCCCGACCACAAATGTTTTATTAATATTAATATTAAACAAAAAAAAAAGGTTAGTTTGTTTTATTATAAATGAAAATGTTTATTACAAAACGAATTATTTGTAAGGATAATTCATATCAACTTTTCTGCTTCTACTCTCAAGAAAGGCTCCAAGTTATTAATATAAAATTATTTAATTACTCGATTTTTAATTAATTAATTAAAAATTTATTGATCACATATATGAAATAAATTAAATGTAAAATAATAAAAATGTTTATTTATATCATCGAGTATTGATTGCTGCGTCCGACTTATCGAATTTATTAAAACGAATACTAGATCACATGTCCGACATACAATTCGACGGTATTTCGACAAATCCATTTTATTTAAAATTTTGCTCGTAGGTTTGACAATTTAACCGCAATTTAAGAATTTCGCCCATAGTTTAAGAGCTTCGCCCACAGTTTATATAGGAGTTTCATCCATAGTTTAAGAGTTTCATCCACAGTTTAGGCAATTTTTAAGTTTCGCCGCTAGTTTAGTCCTAATTTCTATGGGCAAAACTATTCCAGATTTGTCAAATAATTTTTGCTACCATCATTAACTTCTTTACTGATGAGTTCTCAATATAAGTGGAGTTAGTTTTATTCGTATGTAAATTTGGAGCATTAAAAAATACTCTAATTTAAAAATAGAGTTTTTTGAAAACAACTAGATGAGTTGAGGGATTGTAGTGGAAATCAATAACAAGATAATAGTATGTTTCCATCTACTCTACATATACTATTTTTTCTACCTGTTCTTTGTGAAAGTTATATCAAATTTTCTTTTTACTTTAAACAAAAATGCGGAAGCTTCCTGTAATTTTACTTGGTACTTTGCAAAGATAATTGATTAATTAAAACATTAACATCATAATTTATTTTAGGAATATCCTATATACAGAAAGGCTCTTTTTTTGAAATATACAGTACCCTACCAAAAATGGAAATTTATTCTATAAAAAAGGAAATATCTCAAATTTTTGTAGCATCCTCATGACAGTTATCTATATGTGACGATTAAACTTGTGGGCTTGGGGTGGTAGGAGTTATGGAATGCTTACCAACTCTAAAAATAAATTCTTATTTGTCACATAGGTTCTGTATATATGATGACCCTTTATTTTAAATAAGGAAGAAAATACAGTTCATTCTCTTTATAATGAACCTTCCATCCCTATATGTAATTTTTCAGGCTTTGTTTGTTATAGAGAGTGTTTATTAAGATGTTCATTATAGAGAAAGGAATTAATTATAAGAAAATGAATCAGGGACCAAAGGAAAGTTCATTATAGAGAGAAGCCTGTTTGTTTTGTTTATTTGTCAATTTTTGTTACTAATAGAAGAAGAGGATAATGTGGACAAAAGTTTTGGTCACCATAAAACAATTAATTGTGCAAAAACGTACATAATAAAAGTATAAATAATTCTTATCAATCATAATTAAGGTTCTCAAGAATATGTATGCAAAATTTCAAGTTTTAATAACGTCTAGGAAAACAACAGTTAAAAAAAAAGAAAAAGTTTGACCAAAATAATCCAAAAAATCATATTTTGCCAAAAAAAATCAGTTTCTCAGAAACTTACATAATAACCACACCTGAAATCTTGATATGTGAAAGATTAGATTCTGAAAAATTATGTCATATGTTTTTATACAAGTTTACTACTTTAAAAAATCAATTTGAAGTTTTTGAAATTTCCAAATTTCACTAAAATTAATAAATTTAGCAGAATTTGAATGTGTACAGATAATTGGACTTTTACAAAGGCAGTAGTACTATTTCACATATTCCCAAATCATTTAGAATGGCAAAAACAACTGTAACTAAAACAATTAAAAACTTCCAGAACATCAGGAAAATGGGTACAAATATTATGTGTATATAATATGCAATTGCAGGGATTAAGCATATAATATATGTACAATTTGCATACATAAAAAAATACACGATTTGTACACATATTATATACTTAATCCCTGCAATTGTGTATTATATATGTATAATATTTGTACCATTTTCCTGATGAAGAGAAATAGCATTAGAGTTACCAAGAAGTGGATGCCCTAAACATTTGAATGTTGACCATCAGAACAAATTGAAGAAAAGAAAATTGTAAATCCTCTGAAAAAATAAAAGCCCAATTTAATGAAAATACAGGTTTACAGGCTTCAACTAAAACCATAAAAAGTTTACATGATTAAATATTTATTCTCATATCCACCATGTACAGAACCCTCTCTAAATGCACCCCTTTTGGAATGAGTGAAAGCATGCACTTAGAGAAACAAAGCATTTCATTGGTTACACATCATACCAATCCTGCCATTATTATTATTACCAAAAAAAATTTATGTTCATAATTATTGATTAAGATTAAGATTCCATTGTACTTTGTCTCATTGTATTTATTGTTTTTAAACTAATATATCTATCAAGAGAATTAACCAGTTAGGAATTTACAATATAAGTTTTTATTTTTTTAATGAAATAAAATTCTTGATTCATGTCTTATTTCAACTACATAAACCTCTCTGTCTGCTTTTTTGTTCTTTTGTTCTAATAATCTATTAAAAGAAAGAATTCTTTTATTCTCCTGTCACTTAATAAAGTGAACAATTCTTTACTTGCCTGTTACAAAATAATTTTTTATCATCTCTCACTAATAATAAATTTAATTTTTTATATTCTTTATCATCTCTTACTAGTAATAAATTTGATTCTTTATACTCTTTATCATCATTTACTAAGTGTAAAAATTTAATACTTTATCATCACTTACTACTAATAAATTTAATCCTTTATATCCTTTATCATCTCTTACTAATAATAAATTTGATTCTTTATACTCTTTATCATCATTAAGGATACTGGCTGCAACTTTTGATGATGGTTTCTACTAAGGTTTCTGGTCCAAACTGTTTTCTCAAAGCCCAAACTAGTTTGGGCAATTTGGGCTTCTCAACATTTTCTA
>CAJVPN010001576.1:0-13324 GCA_910592215.1 Entrophospora candida
TTATTAACCTTACTTGAAAATTTTTTACAAAATAAAGAACATGAAAAATAAACAACGTGGAAATTTTGGTGACAATTAATACAAAACAAGGGTATAAAATAAGGGACTGAAGACATAGTTCGAGTTTTTATTAGTAAAATTTCAATGTTGATCAGCCAAAAACGACCTGCCCCTTAATTTTTAGGATTTGCACACTGACTGTTAACGGATTTAGCGGATTTCTATATATTAATATATTCGGTATACCGGAACTGGAAACTCCCCACACTACACACACTAGAAGTGATTTCAAAAAAATCTCCGATTTAACGGAATCTACAGATTAAAAGATAAAAGCCACAATTAACGGGGTAAATTTACATATTTGGTTTTGTACTTTAAAAAAAAAGATTATTTTAACGAGGGATTCGGATTAACTGGGTTGACTATGTACTAACATGTTTGCGATTTATTGACAAACTGTTAATAAGAAAAAAAGTAAATAATAAATCAAACGAATTTATTCCTTTTACAAAAAAAATCTTAATAAAAAGAGAAAAAGTAAAAAATAATTATTAATCAATATAATAATAATAATATTTATCAGTTCTTTTTAGTGCCACTCTCTAATTTCTTTATTTCATGAATTATTTCTTCTTCTTCTTCCTCCTCACCTACAAGTTCAGTATCTTCATCACCATAAACATTCACATCGTACCTTTTACCTCTTATACCAAATATTCCCCAATTTGTATAAATACCTTCTCTAACATCCAAAGGATTAATTTCTCTTCTTAGACTTTTGTAAATGTTTTCACCTGGTTCTAACAACAAATCGAATTCAAATGCATCATTATTTTCTATCGCTTTAAAATCCTTTAACAAATCGCTCTCATCAAATCCCGTTATAAATATTCCACATTTAGTTGTCAATAATTTTCTCAATGAAGTTTCCCAAGTCTCCATACCATCTTGTTGTCCAATTCCCGGGCTAAATAAAAAGAACACATCATAATATGGATCAAAAGGCTTGGCTGTATCATGAAAATCTTCATATGATGAATTGTTCCATGTAAAACCTAATTTATAATTATAACTTTTGCTATATGAATCTGGTTGATCTTTTTTTGGTAATATTGATTCAGGACCAATGAAATATATATGGATAATCGAATCTGGAAATAAATAGGATAATTGTGTGTACACATTTAACGGTAATTGTGCTTCTCCACGTGCTCCTATTATAAAGACCCTTATAGCGTTTACCATTTTAATTGATCTAATGCTGTTATTCACTTGTGTAGAATATAATGTTGATCGTAATGCTACGTAAATAATAATGATGATCGTTATTGTTTAATTTTTGAATGGTAGAAAAATCAGAATGTTCTTATTGAAAATTACCAGTTAAAGATTTTAGTCCTTCTAATGTTAAACGATTTTTAAGAATATATGGACTATATTTATGCAAGATTGATCCAATAGTTATTGGAAATGTCAAAACTTTAGAGATATGTCTTAAAGAACGTTCAGAATCAATGCTAGGAAACCCTCTTGTATAAAAAAATGTATTCCAATTTAACATATTTACCGCTTCATCAACCGGTTGAGTTTCTTTTTTAAAAAAAAGAATAGAAATTAGGTTACTATATTTGTGATTTAAAACCATTCTCATTATTATTATCATAAAATACCAGGAAAATCTAATTCAATCAACTTTCTTCCACTTTTCAAATCATGATCATCCTCATTAACTTCTCTTAACATATCACAGACATGTTTCTTATGATTTTCTAGATCTTTTAAATAATGTTCTCTCGAGCAATGAGTAGGGAATCCGCAATCTTCACATTCATAAACAGGTTGTTTTCTAAGCTCTTTTGATAAAGTTTCTTCGCATACGGGACATTTACCGTGTTGACGAATCAGTTTTGATTTCTGTTGAATTTCTTTTATTGGAGATTTTGACAATGGATGAAATAATTTATCGGGTGCAAGTAATGGTTTTTCTTGTTGTTTTTCCTTTTTTGAAGAAGGGTTGAAAATGTTTTGAAAATATCTTTTTTTATTTGATAACGATGATATTATTATGGGTGGCTTATTTAATTGAATTATTGGAAACTTGTGATAATGATGATTATTATTTATTAACTTTGAGAAATTGTTTAATAATAATTTATTAAGTCGTATCATTTTTCGTTATTTAAAGAAAAAGTTTTTCTGATAATCTATTTTCCACTATTTAAATTAAATTAACAAAGTTACACGAATCAAAAATTTATATTGTTATTTATTATTAACAATTTGAAGAAAAAATAATAATATTTGGTAAAATATTAGTCCTAATTTAATATCTACGATGCATACTTTATTATTTTTGAAATATAACAATAACAGTTAGTAAGATTTCAAAAATCAATGAAAATAAGGAATGAAAGGTTGGGAGAATGAATACCTTTTTCACAAAATCTTTAGCAGTTTTATCAAATTTTGACTTGTTTGTATTATAAATTTCAGCAATAGAGGCCACTAAAGCATCGTCAGGATTAGGATGTTCAAGAAGACTAGCAATAGATTTAAGAACTACATAATATAATAGATATGTGTATATGTGATTAGCGAATAACAGTAGTGAAAATATATATTTTTATATTTTTTACCTTGTGTAATCTTTGTTGATGGCTTCCAGACATCAGTTTTTAATAAATCAACACAAATTGATCCATCTTCATCAATATTGGGATGATATATTCTAGTAATAAATTTAACCTATATAAATATAAAATAAAAACAAACATACATGAATAAATAAATAAGACTATAATTATTGTTGTTATTATTATTGTTATTATTATTATCACATCATTTACTAATTCGAATATATAAAAAACCTACTGATGGTGGTTTAAATGGATAGTCGTGTGAAAAATCAATCTTAAGTTTGAAAATTCCACCTTTGTAAGGACTAGAAGCCTATAAATAAACAATATAATATATATAAAACATACAAATATCTTGTACACACCACACATATATATAGTTTACATACAGGTCCTAAAATTGTGGCTATTCAAAAGCAATTAAATAAATGCAAGTAATGAGTATGAAGTCACCAAAAGAAAAATAAATGACGACAGAGTAAATCACTACCGGCCCAACTGAATAAGTCATCGTCCTCAATAGGTCCTGCACTAATTCCAACAGGTGGTTCTCTACTGATTTCTGAAAGTTCCTGTTGATAACATAAAATAAGTTTGAAATATAAAGTTTACATATTTAACTATTTAACGATATTTTTATTACCTTTTGAATACGTTTAAGTGCCATTTTATTTGAGTGTAGTGAAAAAAGCAATTAGTTAAATGATGTAAAAGATTAAAAATAAAATAGTCTCGTAAAATCAGGATCATATTTGGAAATGATCTAAAAAATCACATGGCCTGAATAAAAAGCATTTATACGCAGAAACATATACGTCGTAGATACGTATGTATTATTGGTCAAAGGAACAACTTAAAGTAATAGTAGTAGCAGTGAATGATGTGATATTATTTTTTTAATTTACTTTACCACTTGAAAATTTGAAGACAAATTAAAAGATTCAACGTAAAAAATTAAATAAGTACAAGTCTCAAAAATTCATTAATACCATATTTCTATTTTTTTTTTTTTTCATTTATATGCAAAAAGGTCCGATGAGTTCAGCATTAAATAATAATTATTATTATTTCATTATCTAATTGACGTTTAATAATAATAATAATAATAAAAGTATATTATTGATGTGATTTTTGCATTAGAAAGAAAGAAGTTGTTCAAAATATAAAGAATAGCTTTTCCTCACGCACCCTAGATATTCCTTCAATCCTTTATTTATACGATTCACAAAGTAAATCTAGGCTTTTGATTTTATCTGAATCAGTGGTCCAACCAAAACTTTTACAATCTTTGCAAAAGCAATAATCCTTGTTCCAGCGCCTAAGGTGTATGTCCTTAATAATAATGAAAATATTTTCAAGAATATTAATCTTCACGTTGACACCGTCTTTGGTAAAATTTTAAGGTACTTTCCTCAGGAGCAATAACTATTGGGATAACTTTTCTGACCTTCTCAAAAGATTCCATCCTGGTATACACTGCTCGATACACACTAAGGTATTTTAATGTTTTGCCCATATACTTTACAATCAATTCCAAATGTTCATCGGTTATACATTCGCATGCAGACAAATTTAACCAGGTTAAAGGTGCTCTACAATTTCTCAAGAAATATTCAAAAACCGTAGTTGAGAAAATCCATTCCGACGAAATGCATAGTTTTCGAAGACTGCACGGTATAGATTGTCCTATCATCGGTAAGAAAGATTCAACGTCCAGATTTGTACCATAAATTGATAAACTTTCAAGTTGTTGAGAGCGCCGTAAAAGTGAACATAATGCAAGTATTTCATCAGTACCATGAATCTGTTTTGATTCAAATTTAGTCAGATTTGGGCAATGAGCGACTATTGTTTGAATGACTAAAACCAAATATTCTGTACTTTGTGTTGAACATAAAACCACCTCGCACAAACTTATATTAGCGTTCCTCACTAATGCTGTAACAATCTCAAGTGGAATATCTGAATTTGTTATATTCAAACATGATAGTCGTGATAATGGTGCAGACTTGATAATTGGATTACACATTTCACTTGTCAATCCATCACAACCATCAAATCCTAAAACTTCAAGAAATTTACAAGCACCAATACCATAGAATGGTGGTTGACCCTCAAATCTCACATAACATAGTTTTAAGCTTACCAATGAATTGGCCTGACTTTCTAAAGCAGCAATTATTTTACCACTAGTGTCATTTCCATAATAATCACCATATAATTCTAAATCTTGTAATTTATCTTGCAGTTTGATAAAATCAACTATTCCTTTCACTTCAGCATCAAACTTTTCAGTATTTCGACATTGTCTTTTATTATCCCATTCATAAACAGGAAGATATGTTTTTAATTGCCTTAAATTATTACAGATTGCAAATTTTTCAAAATACTTTTTTAATCTTTTACCAGTCAGTGTTAGATGTTGAATGTGTGGTAGACAGGAAGAAGCACCAGGATATTTGGTTATGTCAAACTTTTCTAGAAGGCAAGTTGTATCGCATGAAAATTGACAAAGTGCTGGGCAACGACTTATAAATAGTTTTAATAAATGTTCAGTTAATATCCAACGACCATCAGCACCAATACAATTGTCTCTTCGAAGATTGCACCACCACCATAAATGGTGATATAAACCACCAATATGAAGAACACGTAAATATTTCGCATAATCAAATGTTGGTCGCGATAAAGTTGAAGGAGGAAGGTTCAAACCATGATCATTTAGAACTTGTTTTTCTTCATCACTCAAACAAGAAATATATACCTCAACTAATTGTTTTGACATGTGGGCGTTAGGGCTCCTCCAAAGAATAGATACGGCTTCTTGACACCAATGTCTATTTACCAAAAGACTAGAATGCAATGTATTTTTATCATCATTAAGGTACTCAAAAATTCTTTTAAGACAAAGATTTGGTAAAGAAGATGCCATTTCTTATTTTTTTGTTTTTTTACAAAAAAACTATCTGTGTGATACTAAATTCTAAGAACTGTGAGACAAAATTGTACAAAAAAAGATAATAAATGAAATTATCTGTATATATAATATTTTTTGTAGATGAATTAAATGACCATTATCATCAGATAGACATGTTAACAAAGATGTTATTGAAGAGGGCGCATGAAAATTTTTAGTTTGAAGATTTGACAAAAGAATTGATAGATGCGAGATGATTGATTATCAGTGATATTATCAACAGTTGATTTTATTATTATTAATGTTAATGATGAATTTTTTTAAAAAAACCCCTCCCGTGTACGGTTTCGGCATATGTGAATATGGGAATTACAGCCAGAGGGGATACACCTTTTCGTACTGTTGTTATATATGATGAAGAAAAAGAATGCGGCAGAGATTTATCGAATATGAAAAATGATA
The DNA here is from genome assembly GCA_910592215.1 of Entrophospora candida. NCBI lineage: Eukaryota > Fungi > Glomeromycota > Glomeromycetes > Entrophosporales > Entrophosporaceae > Entrophospora > Entrophospora candida. The sequence continues at coordinate 6,019 of CAJVPN010001576.1, forward strand.
TTGAACAACAAGAATATCGTCATCGTAATATACACTGTATAAATAACCAAAAGTAAAAATATATGTTAAGCACACCCGAAATTTTAACATTTGATAACTCAAGTAATAAAGAATCCATATATAAATAAAGTTAATAATTTGAACGCACATTATTTTTAATAACAGCTTCGATATACTCCTTATTAATTTCATTCATATTAATACATCATTTTGTTATTTTGCTTTAACAAAAAAGATTTAGTCCATCTTCTGCTATCACCAGACAAACCCATTAAATATGATGAACTACCAATCACTCCGAAGCTTATATCCTTATAATAATGTCCTTCGCTGCCTTTACTTTCTTCACTTCTTTCTAAGATAGCATTATTACTAGTGTTTAATGTTGCGCTGAATAAAGTCAAAGCATTCCACAACGTTGTTAAATCACTAATTATGATTAAATAATATATTTATTTATGTGAATTAGTTATAGCATAAAATTATATCTATAAAAGATCAATGGATTAATATATCAATCAATAAATGCTTAATACTTACTCTTTGGCAACTTTTATTACCCCAACAAAAAAATAATCTTCTTCCTCCATTTTCATATTTTCATTTAAATCTATGTTGTTGTTGTTGTTATTATTATTATTATTACTATTACTGCTACTACTATTGATTGATTGATCATTGGCTCCATTCCAGTACAATATATCAACATGAATACCAGATCCGATTATTCCAAAAGCATCAGCTAACGCTTTTGTAATTAAGGAACGAAGTGTTAATGATGTAATTACGATATTTGTTGTTGTTATTGGTGTATCAAAATTTCTAAATTGAAAGTAAATCAAATTCGATAATGAATCAAAATGACAATAGATCAATAATAAATTGTATTTTGATTACATTTGAATCTTTAAGTAATGGAATCGTGGATTCGCGATTGTGAATTTTTTAAATTTTGCAGATTTTGGTTGTGATGATGACATTTTTTTATTTGATGATTGCACAACCAACAATTTTTTTCAATTCATCATCATCATGCAAATTATTTCATTTTTTAATAAAATAATAAAAAGAAATACATTTAAAAATATTTACACAACAACGAGTAGAAATTTTTCTACGCCGTCAAATTTTCTTGTATTTAATAGAGAAACAAAAAGAATTCAAAAAAATCGCGCGGCAATAGATGTTGAAAGTAGTAGGCAAGTTGATTATTTAAAAGATGAAATTGCCAGTAGACTTGTTGATCGATTATTGGTAAAAGAATTTAATATAAATTTTTGAATTAATTAATTAATTATTGAAATTAAGAAATTTTGATCGGATTTCAGGATATTAAACGTAAATTTGATACGGTAGTGGATTTAGGTAGTGGAAGTGGACATATAATAAAATATGTTGATAAAGATTTAATGAATAAGTTAATTATGTGTGACACATCAGGTTCTAAAATAACAAAATTTATAGTTTGATGAATTAAAGGAAAAAAAAAAATCAATTAAAGAATTTTTATCATAGAAAAAATGTTGGAAAGAGATAAAGATATTAAATATGACGATGGTAATTTAATTGATTAGAGAAATATTATATTTATAGATATTGAAAAGCAGTTCTTATTATTATTATTATTATTATTTTCTTATGATTCCATAGTTGAAGTAGAAAGAATTATAGTTGACGAAGAAATTTTACCATTTGAAGAAGATACTTTGGAAGCTGTTATAAGTAATCTTTCATTACATTGGGTTAATGATTTACCTGGTAAGATTTAATGAGGAGGGAAAAAATGTTGATAAGAAAAACATCAGATCTAATTAATTTAACAAATAGGTGCAATGATACAGATACGTAGATCATTAAAACCTGATGGTGTATTTATAGCATCAATACTTGGTGGTGATACATTATTTGAACTTAGGCAAGCTTAAAGATCATTTATTATATATATATATATATATATATGTTAATGTGTATATATATAAATAATATATATTATGCTCTTGTATTATTTAATCAGAACGTCATTACAACTGGCAGAATTAGAACGAGAAGGAGGTGTATCACCAAGAGTATCACCTATGACAAGTAATTTACATATATAATTTTTTTTACAAATATTTCTTTAAAGTGGAAAATATATAATTTTTGTAATTTATTTTAATATAGATATTAGTGATGTTGGAAGTCTTCTTTCACGTGCAGGGTTTACTTTGACTACAGTAGATGTTGATGATCTTGTAGTAAATTATCCTACAATGATTGAATTAATCCAAGATTTAAGATCAATGGGTGAAAATAATGCCATTATAACAAGGTTACAAAAATCAATTAATTAAGCATAGTTCATATTCATACCCATATTGTTTAATTGATTGATTGATTGATTTGAGTAGAAGGCCATATTTAAAAAGAGATACATTGTTAGCTGCTTCTCTTATTTATAAAGGTATCGTTAATTAAAAAAGAGGGAGGGAAAGAAGAAGAGAGAACGATTTGATAGATAAATTTACATAGTAGCAAACTTCATTTTTATAATATTTAGACTTTTATGGAAATCAAGATGGGACAATTCCTGCTACTTTCCAGGTAACTTTATAGCCTTTGATGATGATGATGATGACGATAACGACGATGATATATATTAATATTCCATCTTTTATTAACAATTACATATTAGATATTATATATGGTAAATACGAATTTAATTTTTCAAATTTATTTATGTATTAATTAAATTAACATAAAAACCATGTATATTTGTTAGATTGGATGGAAGCCTGATATAAACCAACCTAAACCTAAATCTAGAGGATCAGCTCAAGTTTCACTGAAAGAAACGTTGAAAGGAGAATAATAGTATATTTTTGATTATAACTATTTATATAATTAATTTTTCTAGACTGCTTCATATTTCTATGGGGGTAAATGCAAGTATCGAAGAAATTTAATATTTTGATCGAAAAACGAACATGAAACTTAATTTGAAACTTAATCTCAATTAGTATTGTGAATAATATCTAATAGATTCATACATGCGTATAGACTCATACATGCATATACACAAATAAAATACATTACGCAGAGCATTGAATTGTCAATTATTTTATTTATTTATTTTATTTTTTATTTTAGAATTGAAACCCAAATAAATAAATTATCCTCGTTGATCTTTATTCATGAAACGGCCGTTCATTAATATATACTAACACCTTTATTTGCTATAATTACTGCTACTATATTAATATACAATGCAAATTTTTACGGAAAACAAAGTATTAAATTCGTAAACAAGTGTATTAATACGATTTACCAAAAATAGTATTATTTTTTTTTTAAATTCTTCTGTGTGGGTTATTGTTTTCCAAACTTGATATAAAAAAAATTATATATATAATCAAGTTTCGAATTTTTAAATGATTAAATTTATTTATTTTCCCTTTTTTTCATTCACCCATAAAAATTATTATTATTATTATTGTTATTATTATTATTAAAAACAGCAAATTGTAAAATTGAATTTTCTTTTTGCTGTAGAATAAATAATAATAATAGTAGTAGTAGTAGTAAGTAGTAGTAAACCTATGAATGTTGTAGAACAAAAACAGAATAGAATATATTTGAAATATGTCGAATAGTCAAAATTTTAATTCCACTGTCACTACAAGCGAAGAATCTGTAGTTGGACCACCAACATGGAGAAAAGTAGTTTATACATCACTTGCAGCATTAACATTTCTGTATCTTACAATAACAATCATTTTGTTCTATACAAGACGTAAAAACATATCAGACATTAAATATAGACCGATGCGTTTAAATATCTTAAATACTGTAGCAATAATCGTGCTGTGCATGATGTTCTGCCTATGCTCTGCTTTTTATCCAAATCAGTATCCCTGTTTTTTGATTCATTGGCCTGCATACATTGGATTCTTTTTATATTGTAGTTCATTCACTTGTAGAGTGCTAGCATTTACATGGGTTGTAAAATATAATTTGGCAAAATTAAGAATGAGCATGGCCTATTCACAACCATCTTTTTACAACAATACGTCTAATCCACCAATATCACCAATGTCACCAATGAGAGAAAGATTGGAATTTCCAGAATCTAAATTGATGAATAGATTGAGGAAATTCAGACAATATGTAACCGACAAATGGTTAACAAGCTGGGTCATTACACCAATCATGATCTTGGTATTAATAGGCTCTTCAATTGCACAAATAATTAACCCAACGATTTCTATAATTCCTTTAAACACAAATTGTTCAACAATTGGACCTGGGGCCATTCCACTTTTCGTACTAATTGGATTCTTTTTGATCATCGTTTGTCCGATTCTTTTCTATTTACTATACGGTATAAACGATGCATTTGGTCTTAGGAATGAATTAATGGTGACACTTGTTAGTGGAGTTGTTGCATATGTTTGTTACTTTGTGTTTGAATTATTACTTCGAAACTGGAGAAATTATGTTGGAAGTTTTATGTTTGGATGGGTAACTCTTATTTTGGGTCACACCTTATCAATTACAATCCCAGTCATAAAGAGTTTTAAAAATAAAAAATTTAATTCTTCGTCATCATCCTCAGGCGAGAAAATACTAAAGACAGGATCCAAGAAATACGCACAATTTGAAAAGGTTTTAGCAGATAGAGAACTATTTGAAAGTTATAAAAGTAAGTTGTTTGCTATAAAAATTTATGATCTTTTTGATTTTTTGAATTCCTTGGCAATTAAATTTATAAATTTTTAAAAAATCTATTTTTATTATTAAGTTTGTGCGGCAGCTTGTTTTTGTACAGAGTTAGTTATTTTTCTACAAGAGTACCAATTTCTAAAATTATTAGTTGCACAATCTTGCACGCCAACATCCAAAGAATTATTACCACCGTTAACACCCAAATTATGCGTATCGGATTCAGGACAAATATCATTTACAGATGGGGCTGGAATATTGGATACAAATTTAACATCGGCAACATTGATTTCTCCTTCATTAATATCAACTCCATGTACTGTTTCCATAGTCAACACTGTATCAGCAGCATCATGGATACCATTTCCGCACGAATTAAAAAACGATTACTTGACATTTTACGATACGTTCTTTGACACAAATAGCGACTTGGCAATAAATTTCTCTGGAAATTTATTAAACATTGCTAAAAATAAAATTGAAAAAGGTCAATATGAAATCTCAATGTACGAAAGTTCAAGAGATGAGGTATTGTCTTTATTATATAGAAATACTTTTGATAGATTTTTAAAAATGTGTGAGCCTGAAGTAACAAAAAAAGGAATAATTTAAACAAACAATCAATAAATTAATTTGTTTTATAGAATTCATTATTATTTTTACTATTTATAATTTATAATTTATATTATTATATTGTATAATTAATTATTGTAAAATAGATTTAATACATTATTATTTAAAAGTAGAATAAAATAGAAAAGACAAGCTCCAAAATCTGGCAGACAAATTTAAAAGTAAAAGATGATAATTTTTAATAAAAAGAGAGTTTAAGAATCATATGGGTAACACTAAATTATTATTTAGCCTGATGCCAAAAGGTACATAGGACGAAGCGTTAAAATGCCAAAACTGCCAAAATGCGAAAACCATTATTTTTCATGATTTTAACTATAGTTTCGGCAGTTTATTATGTGAGCTATATAATGTATAGAATAATGTTAGCATTTTTAAACTATGAATTATCTTTAAATCTTTCAATAATAATTTATTTAAAAGATTACAATGTACTAGTACGTATTTACCGACAATCATTTTACCGACAGTTCATTTTACCAACAACACGCGGCGCGCCATTTTAGCATTTTATTAATTGTTTGATTATGTGGAGGTTAAATGTAACCCGCGTTGTCGGTAAAATGAATGCCTCCCGTACAAAAATGGTAAATGTGATAATTTTCAAACTTCTATGTTGCTCACATAACATGCTACAAATTAAAAATTTCTCACGCATTCTTTTTATTTATTATTAATGTTAGAGAAATGTCAATGCCAGTGACAGGCGATATTTCCTCACCTCATTCTGATAACAATATACCCCCCTCACTTGCAACACTTTATAGTACATCTAGTTTTCGTTTTGGAAACATTAAGAATAGTAGCAGTAATGGTAGTAACGACAGTTTGGGAACCCATTCTAAATATTCAGAGTCACAACAACAACAAAAAACAGATCTTTTACCATTTTATAGACGACCTAGATTTACCTCGTTTATTACAACTATTGTCATAAATTTTATATTCCCTTTTATTAATGGTGTAATGTTGGGTTTGGGTGAGATTTGTGCCAACGAAATTGCCTTTAGAATGGGTTGGTTTGGACTTAGAAATGTACCAAACACTTCTTCTTCTTCTTCTATATCTACTCATAACAAAATTCCACTTGGTCCTAAAGAAAAATATGGTACAGGGATTGGTAAAATTAAACTAAAAAAGAAAGTTATGCCAGACGGTAAAGAGATTGATGACACTGAAATAGTTTACGTTCAAGTTACACCAGTTGCTCCAATTATTTAAAACAAATTTTATCTTAATATTATAATTTTAATTTATATCACATTCTTTGATTCTTTCTACTATATTTCTTTCCTTGACATTCATCATTAAAAGATTTTTATAAAAACTAAAGGTTCTCTAGAATTATTATGAAAATGATTTAGTTAATGATGACACCAAACTTGAAACTCATACAAGATAGAGATGATGAAAATTTAAAAGAAGGTTTATTCAATATGTAAAAGGATGATATGACAATAAAGAATCTACATACAATGAACCTTGGTTTTTATCAAATTTATTGATTATATAATAATTAATTTTGTTATTATTATATTATTGTTTAATAAAATCTTTTTTAAAATAAAAAAATGGCTTGGGTCTTTTTATGAGGAATTGTTGAATCCAAAAATATCACTTTAATTACAAATAAATTTTTCCCAGGAGGTAATGATACACCCAGTGGACAAAAGTTTGCGTCCAAAATTTCTTTTGAATTTATTTCAAAATTATACTAATTAAAATATTGTAATCTTTATATCATTCGAAAGCTCTTGTTCTTAATAATATGTTCGTGATATTGAATTATGAAGTTTTGTTATGAAAAAGGACAAAAAATAAAAAATAAAAAATGATGTAAAAATAACGAAATGTTAATAGATAAAAGCGTATTCTTTATTTCAAAAAAATATTATTTAATATCTAGTGGGCCAACCATTATTGGCAATGCAGTCTTCAACCCTTCGGGGCATACTGTCAATTAAATTTAAGT
>CAJVPN010001577.1:0-13321 GCA_910592215.1 Entrophospora candida
AATGAAGTTCCGAAAAGTTCCATCAGGATTCTTCGGAATTTTTCGGAGGTGGTTTTTGCTGGAGACTGTCCCATATGTTGATAATTTTTATTGTGGTGTAACTTTTGTATGTACACATTGTAGTACAATTTGAATGATCTGCTACTACAGTTAGGGAATATACCAAATATAGAGATCAATTCTAGATTTTTTGCCGATCATCTCATATATGATAAGATATTTAGAGGTAAATAATCTTGATTCAGATATTCTCAGCATCTAGTAGTAGTAATAATTAATTAGCTTATTTTTTCTAATGTGTATGAATTTATTAGATTTATGAAATTTTTACTATATAATCCTCCATAGGGTGTCTAGGTGAAGATACAGTAGAACTTTTTTCAGCATGCCTTTGTAATCTTTTGAGTAATAATTCAAGCCCAAAAGTTAAGCCATAGTCAACCAAAATGATACCTCATAATATCACCATTTAACAAGAATCAGAAAATTGTAAAAAGTTTATTATTTCAAAATATAAAAATAAAATAAGGATAAAATAAAAAAGATAAATAAAATGATAATGAATAAATTTATAGTGGGAATTAAATTAGTCATTCATCAATTCTTTCTTCTACTATTGTTACTAGAATCTAATTTCATTAATTAATTAATTAATATTGTTAGTAATAAATTAATTTTCAATTAATTAATAATGAAATTTATCCACCACCTTTGTTAAAGTCAACATTTAGAGAATCAAGATTATTTAATGAATTATCATTACTTGTATAAATTTTTAGATTTAGCAATCTCACCATCTAAAATTCTACTTGTGTGATATGCATCTGGGTGTGATTTGTGTGCTGGTTGTGAACCACTACTACCACTACTAGTAGTATTATTATCATTTTTAAAAATTTCATTACGTTTGTTTCCAACAAAAATAGCAAGCTCTTCACTAGTTGGTCTTTTTGATGGATCCACATCCCAGCATCTCTTCATCATTTGTGCATAATCATCAGGTATTTCAGGTAATATTGGTGGTCGTAAACCTTTTTCACATATATCAAATATCAAATGATGATTGTGAGCTCTATCATCAAATGATGGATGACCTGCAAATATTTCCCACATTAACATCCCAACACTATAGATATCTGTTTCTTTTGTGTTCTTTTTGCCTCTAAGTAGCTCAGGTGCAATATATGGTACAATTCCATAGACTTTATTTGATGACTTTTCACCAACTGGTCCACATAATCCCAAATCTGTAATACAACAATAACCTCCTTCCACAAGTATATTACCACTATGTAAATCACAATGGATTAAATCTTTTTTATGTATTTCATCCAATGCAGCACATAAATAATAAAAGATTGTAATTCTATCTTTTAATGTTAAATTTAAATGATTTTTTTGCAAATAACTTCTTAAATTTCCTTCTGGGGCATAATTTAAAACAATTGCATAATTTCCATTATCTAGGAATTTAGTTAGACCATAGCAACTAATAATCAGTGGTGATTTAATTTTACAATAATTCAATGTCTGAAAATAAATAAAATCAATTAGTATTATATAATATAGTATTGTTTATTCTTATTTTAAATGACAACTACCAACCTCATCAAGAAAACCTTTTCCTGAATTACTTGAATCATTTAAACTTTTTAATACTACTTTTTGTGTTCCTAAATAACTAAATTCCTTTTTACTATCATTGTAATCAGTAATTCTTCCTCTTATCCATTCTGCAATAAAAATCGAACTAAATTCACCTTCAGTTAACTTTGTTACTTTTTTAAATTGCTCAAAAGGTATCCATTCTAAAATTTGGTTTGGCAGAGATGATATCATTTGACATTGTTGAATAAAATTATCAATTATGTTATTTCCAGATGACCAAGTGGTGAAAAGACTCTGTAATTGTAAACTAATGCAACCTTCACAGAATCTATCAGAATATTTTGTCAACTTACATTTGTTACATTCTTTTGATTTTCCCAATTTATTTCTTGCATTATTTAATTCAAAATCATAAATAATCCTTTCATTACAATATTCTTTTTCATTTTCAGAAAGTTCCTTGTTTTCTTTGACTAATGAAAAAAAATAATCTTTTCTACTTTCTTTATCAGAATTAGCCATTGCATTATTACGCATTTCACTATTAATTTTAAACACAAATTTCTTTCTTTCTGGTGATAACAATGATAATAGTTTAACATACGACATTATATAAAAATATAAAATTCGACTTGGTGTTTTAATGAATGTGGAGAATTTTTGAGAATAACTGTTACATTATTTATTTCTTTTAACATACATAAAAGAAAGAAAGGTTGCCTTTCTAGTCGTAGATTTTTATATTAGATATTTTGTGTAATATTTTTTTGAAATGTTTTGGTTGTACGGGAAATAATCTGGTTAAGACTTGAAACGGTAAATTCAATGAACGAATCCCGAACCTTCTAAACATTTTGTTGCTCAACTTTAGTAAACTGGATTGTTGGAGAAGGATGAGATCAGAATCCAAGGGTAATGTGTTGTTTTTTCTTTTCCAAAAATGATAAATGGTTGTGTTTATTTTTACATCGCTGTGTCATGCGAATTCCCATTGCTATCTATTTGGAAATTTATCTATTTTTGTTCAAAACGTCAGGGTTGAGCGAAGCAGATACTTGACTGAAGAAAATCGCGTTTCGCATTGGATGATTTTTGCATGGTGTCTACCGTTAGGTTTTCGTCTTACTCTAATGTTTCAAAATGGCCAAAAACCTATGGCCTTGCCTTGGAGTCTTTACTCCAGATCCCAGATCGTCAAAGACTTATCACAAAACGTGATAGTGTTGGTATATTTTCGGGTCACGAGGGGATTCAAAATCACTTTTCATATTTTATTTTTGATTTTGACCATTTGAGAGATAGTGGATGATCTGGATGAGAAAAACTTTATTTTAATTTCCAATTGATTAATCTTTGCATAGTTGATTTTTTTTTAACAATCGAAATTTGTAAACAACTTTTGACGATGCTTATTCTTCTATAACGATAGACTTGAAAAAAAAAATCTAATCGATCCAATTGACATTTAATCTGGGATAAAGAAACACGAGAAAAAGATCAGGGCAAAGGATCTTTTTTTTTTAATTAAGAAAAACTTATAAATAATAACAGTTTAATAAAAATATTATTCAAAAGCAGTGAGGGTGATGGTGGTGGTTTGCAACAAACGCACAAATCACATCCGGATGCATATCATACAAGTAGAATATTAGATGAAGAGATTGCTAAATCTAAAAGTTTAAAAAGTTATACAAGTAATGATAGTTCGTTAAATAATCTTGATTTTAAATCTTTTTCCTGAATGTTGATTTTAACAAAGGTGAATTATTAATTAATTGGAAATTATTATCCATTAATTATTACTAACAATGATAGTCAAAGAAAGAATTGATGAATGATTAATTTAATCTCCGCTATAAATTTATTCATTATCTTTTTATTTATCTTTTTATATTATCCTTTTTTTATTTCTTATATTGTAACATTACTTTGAAATAATATACTTTTTACAATTTTCTGATTCTTGTTAAATGGCCAGTTAATTGCAAATAACTCGATGTTGTCAATTAATTAGTTTACGAATTTACTTTGGTTCTCTCTTTCTTGCACCTAGATAAATTTGTAAACACACTTAATGATACAAAGATGGATCTTTACAATGCTCGAGGACTTCTATAAAGTTCCTTTTATTCACTTGTGACCGACTTATTCATTTACCCTTGTTTACATTTATTGGCCTCGCTTTGGTTTATTTGCAAAACAACTCAAGTAGCTTGTTTAATAAATAGCTTTACGTTTACGATTACAATAACACCACAAGCATTTCCGATTAACATTTGGACAATACTTCATTAACACTCACTAGTTAACCAAACCTTGTTTGCTTGCTCGTTAAAGCAAATTACATTACTAATTGTTGTTAACACTCACTAGTTAACCAACGTTAGTCCTAACATTAGATTGCTTGTTTGCTTGCTCACCAAAGCAAATAAATGTGGTTTTTTACCAAACAAAGAAAATAAAGACAATGTTTTTATTTTTATTTTTATTAAAATGTCAAATATCTATTATTTGCTCTGTGAGGACCCAAAGTTATGCTTTTTCAAACGAAGACCCTTAATGAAATTTTCATTGATTACTACAATGGGACAAATATAAAGATGGGTTTATTATTGCAAAATAACTTAATTAACCAATATTGATATTATAAAGACTTCCGTAATTAAAATTAGTTGACCCTGGAATATAAAGTACCGATGATTTTATCTACCCCGGTCATGTATCACGTTATAAGAAATGTAGTAAATGCTGAATTTGTATTTAGCAAAAGAAAAACCCGACTCCTTGGGGACAACTGAATGAAACAAAAGAGAGATTGAGATACACAAGGAAAATATAACTAAAAAGACTTTGGAATATATATTTATAATCGTGAGCTTTGTATTTATTAGCCTTTAAAGAAATTTTACTTGCGTCGTTTTTGCAGCGAATTTGTACAATATTAGTCAAAATTTCAGATTTTAAGGGTACATAAAGTATACGAAATACCTTTACCACACTTACCTCAGGGTTGTTCTTACCACATCTACCTCAGTTATACCAAACCCAATCCGTTCCTTTGGTATAAATGTAACCATCTCATCCTAAAAAGATGGTTAGTCAACCGAGGTATTCCAAGAAACAAGAAACATGTAGGGAGCAGCGCTAATTCTTGTTTGAATAAACTATATTCATATAAAGAATTCCAATAAAAATGTTTAACCTTTACTGTTGGACCATTCGAAGTCTTTCTTTACTAATATAGATAAAATTCTACCCAATCATGATCTTTGGGTCAATGATTTGTGCAACTTTGAAACTTTTTTTGAAAAAACGATTCAATTAAAAAATAAATGATAAAAAATACACAAGAAGGTCAAAATTCACCCAAGGAAAAGGTCGAGGCTAACCGACAGCCAAAAGATTCCAGCAATATTGACGGTAACGACGACGTTAATGATAATGACGATGATAACAATAGCAACAGCGAAAATAATAGTGAATATAATAGTGAATTAATGAATTATAATAATCTTAGTGTCAGTGATATTAGTATTATAGATGGTGGGATCGATAGCACTTTTGCCAGTGATACTTTTGAAAGTTCACAAAGTGGGAGTGAGGAATGGGAAAACAGTGAATTGTGGGGAAGTATAAAAGAGGAAGAGGAGGAAGAGGAAGAAGAGAAGGAAGAGGAGGAAGAGGAAGAAGAGGAGGAAGAGGAGGAAGAGGAGGAAGAGGAGGAAGAGGGGAGAAAAGATTATAATAGTTCACCGGTAGATAATGGTAATAATAATTTAGCAAACTTCAACAAAAATCAGATTGAAAGAGATTCACAATTAATCAAAGCACCTTCGAATGAAATATCTTCAGTAAAATTTGGACTTAGTACTAGTGTTTTAAAGTTCATTTTTAAATTATTAGTAAGAATAACGAAATCAAACAAAATGATTTTTGTAATCAACATATTATGGTATTCAATGTTGTTGAGTAAAGTATATTATAAATCAAATGATTTTATTAAAATTTATTCTAATAAAAATTATTTCCCCAATAGTAGATTTTATTTTAAATTGATTTATAATAATGCTGATTTTAATAGATTAGAAAATCTTTCAGATAATTTAATTAAAAAATTGTCAAGTTCAAACTTTTCATTTTTATTTTTAAGTATGATTGGATTACTTTATAAAGATCTATCAATACAAAAAATTATTTTATTATCATTAATTATTTCAAATATTAATTTAGCTTCATTTCATATTATTTATTATAAAGCTGGAAGATGGAATAATAAATATTTTTATGAGTTTGGTTTACCAGGTATTTTAATCTCAACTTTTAATACTATAGCATATATAAACACTGTTTCTAAGTCAAAGTCTTTATTTTAAATGATGATGATAATGATAATAAAAAATTCAATTATTATAAATATCAAAGAATTGTTTTTCTTTTCTTTCTTTCATAATTCATTTCCTAAAAAAAAAATTATTGATCTTAACTTCGACCAAGTCAACAAACCGGAAGAAGTTCTTCAGTTTCAACTTAACCTGCAATAATTTTATCAAAGAACCAATCAAACACGTTTGCATTCATTAATCCGAAAATATTGAAAAAATCAAGAATAATGACAAAAAGTTATCAACAAATCTTGAAAATCTCAAATTCAAAACATATCGCATTTGCCCGTAATATTTATCGGGCAAAATCCGTTATACATAATCGCTCTTTCAAATGACAATCTGCATCCACATCTTATACCATTAATTTTATTGATCTTGCAATTATAGAAACTGATGAACCTCATACAATGAACCTGTTGTCAACAATCAAATTCCCTTATTGTCATCAATGAAAATAAAGATGAAACAAGAAATCTCCTCGCGTTGAAGCTAAAAGGCATAAACTGATCATCAAGCTATATTCTGCCATGTCTACAATTGGATCTTCTTCTGTTACCATTGATAACAATCAAATACTACTACAGACAATAATAAAATCAATAATACTAAATCTTCATTCTCTACTGGAAATAATAATCAACCAAGCTAAAGGTTTCTTTGAGGCCGTAACCAAACAAATCACAAATCCCAAAGAAAAGCCTACTCATGCTAATATTAATGAATCAATTAATGACATTAGCAACATTTATGATAACAATGGAACTTATAACACTAATGCCACCTTTAATTTGGAATTTTATTTATCATTTCGAGTGGAAATTTTTGATTGTATCACAAAATCATTTTTTTTTGGTTAATCTATTTTAAATAATCAAGATTTCAAAAAAAAAAAGATTTTTAAAAAATACCAACATTGTAAATATATACAAGAACATGGAAAATATATCTAATGGTAATAACGAAAATATCGTAGAGAATGTGATGGAGAGTACAATTGTTGAAACTGAGGAGCATCCATTCACATTGAAGATAAAAATACCAAATCTTGTTGACAAGTCTCAAGTTTTTGTAAGCCCGTGCAAAGCATTTGATTTTCAATTAATCAACAATCTATTAATATTATTTCTATTAAAACTTATAATTATAAATCAATTATTTTAATTCTTATTAATTGATTGATCGATTAATTAATAAATGATTTAGGCAACTGCAAGTGAACTTGTGCAGGAAGTTAGACAATGGTTAATTGATTCACCAGAAACTTCTAATTATACATGCTTTTCTCTATATTGGGACGGTAAAAAACTCGACGATTACAAAGAGCTTCAAGATGAAGGGATTACTCAAGATGCTGATCTGGAATTAGTGGAAGGTTTACTTTTATTTTATTTTATCTTGCATTTTGATCTGAAATGATAATCTATGAAGCTAATTAAAAAAAATTAAATTTATTTTAACAGAGCCTTATACAGAACGAGAAGCTCGCATTCACATTATGCATGTTAGAGAATTACTTTCGGGACCATTCAAACAATCTTCTTCGTATGTTGGAATTGATCCTGGCTTATCATTTTTCACTGCTGTCACTGGATCCAATGGTAAACGAACTAAATATTTGTATTTGTATTTGTATATATTTGTATTTATATATATATTAATTAATAGTTTAAATAAATCATCAGATAATCAACAAATTATTCAACAGCAACAGCCTCAACAAAACGGGAAAGCTAAAGAGGACGAATCAAATGTTCTTAAACCACTAGAAACTCCATTTTCTGATTACGATTTTTCTGCTCCTTCTTTATCAAAATATGTACCTGAAAATTTTTCAAGATGTAGTATTAAATGTTTAGAATCTATTCATCTTTCTGGTTGGAATCCTGTGCCATTTGAACGTCGTAAAAAAGGTATATTGTAGTCTCATTTTTAGATTTTATTTATTTAATATTTATTACAAGATCATTATTATCTTTAAATATATATATATATATTGTTTTTTTAGGTGATCTTTTGTTTCTTTCTGTTACAATAATCGAGGGAGATAATTTACATATCACTGCATCGATAAATGGTTTTTATATCAATAAATCTACAATGAAAAGTTTTGATCCAAATCCTAAATCTGAGCTTCAAGTATATCATGCACATTCACTTGTCAACCTACTACAAGAGGTTTCACCTATGTTTCGTAAAAATTTCAAAGAATTACAAGAGTTTAACGTTATGCATCACCCTTTCGAAACTATTCCTATTAATTCTTGCTTTCCTGCTTATCCATGGGCTGTTAAACAACCAAAGCATACGTTTGATATGGGTCACATTTCTGAAGTGTACTTGAATGTTGGTAATGATGTGGTTGATTCGCTTAGAGATTGGAATGATGAATTTCAATCACAGCGTGAATATCCACGCGTTGAATTAAGAGATCGTGTACTGCGCGAAAGGCTTGTTAATAAGATTCAATCAGATTTCACAGAAAGTGCTGTCAGAGGTGCAATTGCCGTGGTAAATGGAAACGTCATTCCATTCAATCCACGTGATCCTTCAGAAGAGCACATGTATGTTTATAACAATATTTTCTTTAGTAAAGCATACGATACACGTGGAACTTTTGCAAAGCTTGGTGGTGATGATGCAGCCCATGTTGCAACAGGGAAAGATTTAGAAGGAATAAAAACAATTAATATAGCTGACATAGAAGGATTATATACTTTGGGATGTGTTGTGGTTGATTATAAAGGCATCAGAGTTGTGGCCCAAACCATAGTTCCAGGTTCATATTATTCATTACACATTATTTTTTTAATTAAAATTTATTATTAATTGTGTATATGTGTGTGTGTGTGTGTGTATAATAGGAATTTTCAGACGTCAAGATGATTCTTCCGTTGTTTATGGATATTTTGATAATGGAAGAGATAAACCTAAACTTTGTGCTGATCCCGAGTTCCATGAGATTGTTGGTAAAGCAGCAAAAGTTTTACATCTTGCTGAACACAGGTTTGTTCATTTGTATAATTATCTCATAAAAACTTTCCTTGATGTCAATCTACTTTATACGATTTTAATTTATAAAGTTTATATGTATTTGCTTTGTTTGAAGTGTTTCTGATTCAAAAGGAAATTCCGTAAAACTTCATACTTCTTTAGAAACTAAGGTTTTTTCATAACGTTTATAGATATTTAAACATTTAATATACGTGTATATATAAAAATATATATATATATTGGTTAAAATGTAATTAAACCATATCATCAACTTTTTTGAAAATTATATGTATATATATATATATGGTAGGGATTAATGGGTGATGATGGTAGACGATATTTATTTGATTTGTATCGTCTTAATCCTGTTGATATTGAATTTTTAGAGAAAGAATGTGAACCTAAAGAAGAAAGTGACCTTCCACTTTATTCTCACAAATTAACTTTATTAAGACCAGAATTGATTGAATCTTTTTGGGATTATAAATTTAGATTGTGGCTTCAGGAAAAGGCTAATCGAAGACATAATGTATATTAATTTTTTAAAAAGTTAATACTATTTTTTTTTTTTTAATCAAGTTATTAAACAATAGTATCGTTATCATTATTGTTGTTGATAGGAGGAAACCAAAGATTCTAAACCTGAAGATTCTAAACCTGAAGATTCTAAACCTGAAGATTCTAAACCTGTAGATTCTAAACCTGAAGATTCTAAACCTGAAGATTCTAAACCTGAAAATTCTAAACCTGAAGATTCTAAACCTGTAGATTCTAAACCTGAAGATTCTAAGCCTGAAGATTCTAAACCTGAAGATTCTAAACCTGAAGATTCTAAACCTGAAGATTCTAAACCTGAAGATTCTAAACCTGAAGATTCTAAACTTCAAGAAGTAACTCCCGATGAAGAATTTAATTTTACATTAAATCCAGATTCTTTTACTGATTATAAAATACCAGATGGTGATGATTATAAGACAAAGAAAGAAACTGACGAAGAAAATGTCCGGAATGCTTCAAAATATCTTAGAGATAGTGTTATTCAATTGATGGTAATTAAAATCATATTTTCAAATCTATTGTTCTAAAAAAAAACCTTCTTTAATGAAAAAGATAATCGATTGTATAGATTATTGAATTCACTTCATTAGCTGTTTCACCAGCAGATGGAGCATCATTAACAGCAGCCATGCATCGTCGTGGTATTAATATGCGATATTTAGGCACGATTGCAAAAATTCTTTATGATTCTACAGATCGAAAGTTAGATCATATAAGGGTATATTATAAATTTACATATATACACATGTGAAATAATTATAATATAGCATTATTTTAATTTTATTCACATACAATATATACACACACACACATATACATATCTTTTTATAGCATTTGGTTATTCATGAGATGATTATCAGAGCATCAAAACGTATACTTCGTGAACTTCTTCGAGAACTACCAATCACATACACATCATATTGTGTTGCGCATTTTTTTAATTGCCTGCTAGGGACCGACTATAATGCTAATCCACAACCATTGGTTCCTGATGTATTATTTAGTTGTGGTGGTAGTGGTGAGAATGATGATGATGCAAACAACAGTAAAAAAAAAAAGAATAAAAATATCAAGAATAAAGCCGATAATACTCAATCATATGCATACTTAAATCTCACACCCTCTTCACTCGTTCAACAAATTCATAGTACGGTGTTAGTACGTTTTCGATATAAACTTCCTGAAGATTTTGTTTCTACACACATTCGCAAACTTCCATTACTGAGAGAAATATGTTTACGAGTAGGAGTTCAAATAGCAGCTCAAGGTTATCATTTTGTGAAAAAGAAATCAAAAAAAAGAGCAACCACATTCTTACCAGATGATATCTTCAATCTAATACCTGTTGTCAAACAAGCAACTCCTAAAGTAAACAATCCACTCATTACTTATTACTTTATTATTATTGCCTTGATTTGATCCGGCTGGAATTTTTTATTTATTATTTTTGATTGTTTGTAGTGTATTTTTGCCGAGGAGACTTTCGAAGCTGGAAAATTAAGTATTGCTCAAGGTATTTTATTTTGATTTATAATTATTAAGATTTTGATTTTATTTGATACGTAGAATGTTAATTATCATAAAAATTATATGTTAGGTCATCGAGATTTAGGCGTGGATCTAATGTTACAATCACTTGCATTACATGAACAAAGTTATGGTTTTCTTCATCCAGCAACGGCAAAGTGTTACGTTGCATTAGCGATGTATTTTTATCATCATGAAGATTTAGAAATTGCGATAGATTTTCAAAAGAAGGCCGTTGTTGTATTGGAGCGAACTTGTGGTACTGACAGTGTAGAAGCGGTGCATGCTTATGTAAGTTATGCAGATATAATAATAGTTTTTGAATGGATGGGTTCCTAAAAGAAAGAGCATTATTCAAATAAGGTTATTTCAATAGTTACATTTAGGTCTTTTTGAAAATGCTATTGGTCATACCGAAATCGGTCTTCGTTACATGAAGCATGCAATGTTTTATTGGGAAATTATATATGGATCTTCACACCCGGATGGCGCAACCGCTGATGTAAGAAAAAACAATTTTTTGTAGAATATATATAAAAAATATATACGTATCATTTAAATATATATTTTGATATTTTGCAATTTGTGTACATAGCATAACGTCGGAATTATGTTACAAAATTTAAAAGATTTTGGTGGTAGTATAAGGTTTTTCGAAAGAGCCAAAGAAACAAATGAAACTATCTTTGGAAAAAATAATGTTTTAACTGGTGAATCGTAAGTCGATAAAAAGAAAATGATTTTTAAAAACTCCATCAAAACGTTTATTTAATCATTTTATTCTATTTGTGATGTAGATACCATCTCCTAGCGAAAGCTTTAGCACTTTCTGAAGATTATAAAGCAGCTTTGACTGCAGAAAAATCAGCATATAATATTTTTCACACTGTGGTAGATATTTATTATGTTTTTTTTTTGTTTTTGTTTCTATGTAAACATTTAATAATAATTTTAATTTATTAGTTTGGACCTGAACATCCTCGAACTAAGGAAACTGAGCAACTGCTTAAAGATTTAACGTCAAATGCTGTTCATAATGTTTGTGCTACATTAAATTTACATTATTTCTCCCATTTTTCTTTCCTAATCATAAAATTAACTAAAAATGTGTACATGTATGTATAGGCTAAAATGGCATTATTACAGAAACAAGATAAGCGAAAAGGTATAGCACCAAAACCAACGATTTCAGCATCATCTTCTTCTTCATCTTCAACGATAAGTACACCAACCACTTCAACAGCCACTTCTGCAATGCAAATAAGAACGGCAGGAAGTCATCATTCAAACATCTCAACCAGTACTTTAAAAAAGAAAAAGTTTGCAAAAAGCAATAAATAACAAAAAATCATATAAAGGCGACATTATTAGATAAATAGAAAAAATTATTTAAATTAGAAAATCAAGGGAGAGTAAAAATAATTAATTACACATATTTTTAAATAATATACTGTTATTATTTTTTTATTTATTAATAAAACCAATAACTTAAAAAAATTTTAAATTTTTATAATCTTCAAAAATAAAAACATTATGATATTTCAATCACCCAAATTATAGTAATGATAGGTTATCTAATTAGTTTTTTAGTAGCAAAAGAATTCAAAGAATTGATATGAGACGCAAATTTAAGTTTAGATGTAATATAAATGAACAATACATATAAAAATATAAATATTTCCTATAACCTAAATCTAGTTTTTTTTCAGACAACTTTGCGAGCGAGCTTCTTTAATGCTTTTAGTAAGAGAATGTGCCAGAATACTACCGGTAAGTCTGCTTGCTTTTTCCGAACAAATTATCATGTTCGGAAATTTTCAGCAACCCGTTTTGTGTGTGAGGGGAATTGACAAGTTAACGTTAAAATAAATCATACATACAGTCGAAAAGATAATATACATACTCTCAAATTTCAAAGCGGAACAACAAATTCAAAAATATGATCGTATGATATTGACATGGTGGTTTTATGAGATCAAAACACCATGACGATTCAATTCGGTCTTCTGTAGGTGCGCAATGAAAACATCCTTATATTTTGAAAAAGTTTAGGATGATATGGAAATATCGCAACAAGCTTTTCAAATAAACGAATAAATTTTATCCAACTGTGTCTTTGACATACACAGTGAAACTCGATTTAGCGGATTTCGATTTAGCGGATGTCTAATAAAAATCTCGATTTAACGGACTGAGGCTCAGAACTGGGCTGCATTTTTATATAGTAAATTTTCTCGATATAACGGATGTAC
>CAJVPN010001578.1:0-13318 GCA_910592215.1 Entrophospora candida
TTATGTGTAGTTATTATGCGCGTTTTTGTATAATTAGTAAAAACAGGTGTCCGGATACTTTTGTCCAGGGAGTGTATATAGAAAAAAGTAAAATTTTTAGGCAATAAAATTATAGACTTTCATATGTGGAAATTTCAGAAACTATATTTTTATGTAAATTTTAAATTTAACTGAAGTTAAGTTTACCATTAGCCAAACTAGTGGTTAATAAACGAATCAATTCTCCAATTCATCAACCAATTCATCAATATTTTAATCTTGGCTTTTTCTTTTACTAGAATCTAATATTTATTAATTAAATGTGAATAAAAAAAATTATTAGTGATAATTAATGAGTGAGAATTTTCAATTAATTAGTAATGAATGAAAAATCAATTCACCTTTGTTTAAGAGAAGAGAGTTAACATCAAGATTATTTAATGTACTATCATTACTCATATAACTTTTTAAGCTTTAGCAATTTCATCATCTAATATTCTACTTGTATGGTATGCTTCTGGATGTGGTTTGTGTACTTGTTGCAAATCGCCACCACCACAACTGCTACCATCATTGTTGCTGCTGCTACTATCATTACTAAAATCAATTTCATGTTTTTTAACTTTAAAAAATTTGAACAATCTTTTTATTAAACTATTATTTTTTAAGCTTTCATTTTTAAGAACTTCTTCATGTTTATTTGCAGCAAATGTTCGAAGCTCATTAATAGTTGGTCTTTTTAATGGATCCATATCCCAACACTTCTGCATCATTTGTACATAATCATCAGGCATGTCAGGTAATATTGGTGGACGTAAACCTTCACATATATCAAAAATTAAATGATGATTATGAGCTCTATTGTCAAATGGTGGATGTCCTGCAAATATTTCCCACATTAACTGTAAATATCAGTTTCTTTTGTATTCTTTGTATTATTTGTACCTCTAAGTAGCTCAGATGCAACATATGATACAATTCCATATATTTTATTTGATGACTTTTCATCAACTGGCCCACATAACCCTAAATCTGTAATATAATCAATACCTCCTTCCAATAATATATTACCACTATGTAAATCACAATGGATCAAATCTTTTCCATGTATATAATATAATGCAATACATAACCATCTAAATAGTCCCTTAAATTTCCTTCTGGAACATAATTTAAAACTATTGCATAATTTCCATTATCTGGGAATTTAGTTATACCATAGCAAGTGACAATTGTATTTGATTTAATTTTACAATAATTTATTGCCTGAAAATAAATATAAAATCAATTAGTATTATATAATACAGTATTGTTGAATAAAAATTACCAACCTCATCAAAAAATGTTTTTCCTGGATTACTTGAATTATTTAAATTTTTTAATACTATTTGTTGCCTTCCAAAATAACTAAATTCTTTTTCCTTTTCATCATAATCAATTATATGACCTCTTGTCCACATAGCTTTATAAATTGAACTAAACTCACCTTCAGTTAATTTTGTTATATCTTCAAATTGCTCAAAGGTATCCATTCTAAAATATAATATGGCAAAGATTCCATTTGACATTGTTGAATAAAGTTATCAATTATGTCATTCCCAGATGTCCAAGTGGTGAAAAGACTCTGTAATTGTAAACTAATACAACCTTCACAGAATCTATCAGAGTATTTTGTCAATTTACACTTGTTACATTCTTTTGGTTTGCCTTCTTTATCACTTGCAATTCTTAATTCCAGCTTATAAATAAACTTTTCCTTACAATATTCTTTTTCATATTCAAAAAGCTCCTTGTTTTTTTCGACTAATGAAAAAAAATAATCTTTTCTATTTTTTCTATCAGAATTAACCAAAGCATTGTTATACATTTCATTATGAATTTTAAATACAAATTCCCGTCTTTCTGATGATAACGATGAGAATAATTTAGCATATGACATTATATAAAGATATAAAATATAAAATTCGAGATTTTGAGAAGAACTCTTCTTTGTAGTATTACAACACGTAATACCTCTATGTATGTAACGTATCAGTCACAGGACTAATATGGTGCGAATCATCTAAAGACATCACGCGCTGCGCCACTTGCCGAAAATTTTTATGCTGATCTTGCTTTATAAAGAATCCAATATATAAAAATAATCCAAATTTGTAAAAGATCTATGACTTTGTCATGTAAATAATTGGTTAAATTGCAGTTTAGATAATTTAAAACTAAAATTAGAATCATTAGAATCATTATTATCAATTATAGTTGCCGAAATTTCAAATAAAATAGCAAAGTTACCCAACTTTAAACCATTATAACTTTTTTTTTAATTAAATAACTCAAAAAAAACTTTCTATTACATTATTTTTCATGTCTAGAATATTGCAAAAATAGAGAGTTTTTGGTAAAATAGCCCATATTTAATAAAGTATCAGCACTTAAAGATTGGCAACATTTGATGATGTCTTTAGATGATTGCCACTATATGAATTTTCCATACTAATACTAATACAGTGCAGGACAACTTTTATTGGTCTTGTAGATCCTTTAACTCTTCCAAAAATGGAAATACATGACCGAAAAAAGCAGGTGTAATTTTGAAGCTAAGGCCTTTCTCTAGAAAGTTCATGTTGTTTATGGAGGAATTAAGTCTCAAAGTTGTACAAGTTTAACAAATTTATTATATATGTTAACCAGCCTCCCTAAAGTGACAAATTTTTTATATGAACAATCGAAATTTTGAAATTTGTATGGTTGATCTTTTATCACCGAGAACTCTTTTCTATATAGTAATAGGAAAATATGACACCTGTGATCAACATCAGATTTATTATTCATAAGGAACTATACAATGGGAGGGAAATTTGATTTTTTGATCCTCCCTATCATTTATTCTTGTAAACCCCGAGGATCTGGGTAGACACGCATTATTAAAAGTTTCATTTCTTCAATGGCCTTGGTATTATTACTACCTGAGCAATCCAATTGTTTGTTATGTCAATTATAACATCGAATATATTGAATAATAATCATGAATATTTAATGAATGGTGGCATTCACATACAAGGAATAGCTAAGTCATGTTTATTTGTATTGTTTTATTAAAGTATATATTTAAAATATACAATAAAAAATTTGTACAACTGTACATGATAAAAGTTTTTTTTTCATAGTAAAATCAAACAAAACTTTTTATAGTCTTATTGTTTAAGTCTTCTATAATAAAGTTACAGAAAGCTTTTTTTCCCTATCTTATTTGGTTATAAAGCTTTTCTATTAACAATCTTTTTTTCAATTTCTTTAGAATATATAAAAAATTTTGTAATCTATTTACTATGATTTCCCTTAGTTTCATGTCTGTATCTCTTTATTTGATACAATTTTATTTATATAGTTTTATACATATTATTTTTTTAAAAAAATTTTGTTATCCACACCCCAACCTGAGTTGTATTACCTGAATATGCATGTTGGCCGAAAAGTTTATTGCACAATCCTATCTCTAGGATAAAGATGGCAGGTTATGCAACCAAGGAGTCGTGACTCCGGATGTTGCAGCACTTTGAAGAGCTGTAATATTAGGTGTGCGTAAACATCTAGATCATCGAAGCAATGAAAATATGCAACTCTTTTCAAGCACATGAAGGAATTTGCAATTCAGAGTGAGGTTGGGGCTGAAATTTCATTTGTGCTTTTTCTTTTTCAATGATTTCTTCCATGTTCTGGATCAAGAATAAAGTAATAAAATAGTGTTTGTCTATATAAATTAATTATCCTCTGTTTCTTTTATATTATATATTAACCGAATTTGTAATTTTGGGTAAGGGACTGAGATTTTGCCTAAATATTCACCCAAGTTTATGAGACTTTTTCTTTCATATCATAGGGGTTAGATCCTTATTTCATAGGTAATTAAAGACAAACGTTATATTTTCATCTAAAAAATATAATTAGTAACAGAACAGCAACCAAGGTTGCAACATCCTAAGTTGCAAACACCAGCTTTATTCTAGAGGGGATAGCACAAAGCAAACATCACACAAATGCCAAATTTCATCAGCAATCAATGCTCATATGGTAACAGCCAATCCTGGTCTGGGGGGAAGATAAGGGAAAATTTTGCCAACCTTATAAAAAAGGCTTCCAACATGTTCAATCGTTTCACCTGTAGAAATAATCCCAGTTATGAGGCGTGCTTAATTGCACAGCATTTGCATGTTTTGTGATAGGAAATTTTTATTATTCAACAATTGGGAAGGAAAAATAAATTTTTTTATTTTCCATGTCAACGACAACATCAAATGTATTGAATAATCATCATAACCATCACGAATATTTTATGGATGGAGGTATTCATTCATGTACAAGGAAAGGATTAATATCAACAAAAAGCTAAGTCATGTTTATTTTTTATCCAACCAAGATTATATTTAAAAAGATATTCCATTTTTGCAATGAATGTTTTTTTAGCATTAATGATTCTCAATCACTCAAGTGGTAGCCAATTTAAATGGCATTTTTTAAAATATATATATATATATATATATATATTTGATATTGTCACCGGGCTATTTTATGTGGAAGAGCATGTATAATGTATATTTCGGAATGAAGTGAGAAATATGCTAACGGACAGCTTTGGATTAGTTGTGGGGGGAATTGGTTAATAAGTTTTAGAGAGGTCCACGAAATTTGATTACTTGTATATATACTGTACACGTTAATTAATTAGTGGACGAATTTTCGTCATTGGCCGGTTTTTATCAAAAGTCGAAATCTTGATCTTTTGTCCAATCAATACTTTTTATTACGAAATAGAAAATTTTAAATATTTAAACTGTCAATATAATAAAACATATTTAAACTGCGTAAAGACTCTTCAGATAAATTTTGCCTTTTATCATTTAAAATTGTATTGTACTTGGAAAAGCTTCGTTTTACGCTATATACAAGAAGAAATTGGTAACCGATATAGTCTAATGCTATTTGAGATAAACTCCAGTCAGTATAACTTCCAAAATTTACATCTATCACAGATTCATAATAAATTGTCCATTAATCTAATAAAACATTAGATGAATTATTTAATTCTGAATGATATTATATTGACGTGTATCTCTTCGTGTTAAAACAAAAAAATTTTTGGATCAAATTTGACATGATTGAAAAGAGGGGTCGTCCAGGATGAGAAAGAATACGTGCTGCAAACTTTTCATGGGCCATTTTTGGAAAATAGGATAAAATTCATTTGGGCGAAAATGACAATTGATAATTATTGAATCCAAATTAAAAAATTTGTTGCAATACAGTTCACTCTCTCTACAACGAACTCTCTGTCCCTATATGTAATTTCTCTGCTTTTGGTCGTTATAGAGAGAGTTTATTAAGATGGTTGTTATAGAGAGAGAAATTAATTATAAAAAATTGAAACGGGGACAAAATGGAAGTTCGTTGTAGAGAAATTTTACTTAGTGGTCGTTATTATGGAGAGAGTAGACTGTAAAAGGAAATATTAGTTTTTCTTGTTGAAAAAAATCCAATATTTAATAACCTGATGAAATAAATTGATATAGATTGTTGTGAATGGAGAGATATAATGATTTTTGATATTTTTGTTTTGCCAGTTCATTCTCAGCTTGAAAAAATCCAAGCCAATATATAAGATGATCCTTTGTACATAAACCAAGGATTCCGTCGTGTTTTACAAGGAAGAGGAATTTTTCGTGGTTGATTAACTCCATGAAACCATAAATGATCTATATATCGACGGCAACTCTAATGAATGCTTCTTTAATTTTTTGACTATTGAAAAATGATGCGCATCAAATATCACTAAAAAGAGTTACAATAACTTGTGTATATATCTATATATTATATGATAAAACTACCTTAATCTTATCCAATTAAATTTAAAATGTGTGCACGGCAGGGAATAAGATGTAAAACTCGCGATAACATTTTTTCATGTATGCAGCTGAATCTGCAAGAAAAGGCGAGGAAAAGCAATCGAAATATCATATTTTGGAAGAATATTAATAAGAGTTTGACACATAGTTACATTGTTTACGTGTGAGAAAAGTCTACTGAAACAATTTTGTATTTTTACGTTATGCAAAATGAGTATTAACTACACTTCTTTGACAATCATCGGTAATTTCATCCATGATAATAGAAACAGGTTTTGACTAAAATGAGTTTTAAGATTTTTTAAATGTATTAAAAAAAAAAGTGAGAGGTGCATATAATTGACGTGATGTGATAGTACCACCTTCTTTATAATGTTTTTTAAAAAAATTAAGAGTTATCTGCTATAGAAAGGGCTTCGATTAAATCATGAATTATAGTTTTTTTAGATCAGAAAGAAAGAGAGGTAACTGGTGTTTGTTGAAGTTGACGTTGCCTTTGTTTTACTATTAAGATGGTCATTGATTGACAGTTGATTTTCGTATCCAATCTTAATAGAATGGTCACAAAAATTACCGAAATTAGGATTGATTGTTAATGTTCTCGTACCTCTTTTTCTATTCATTATTTAAAAAGAAATTTTATTATTACGTTAATCTAGAAAATATTATAACGTTAATTAATAATCTTATTACTTCCATTACACTTATTAAATTCCTTTTTTATATTATCTGCGGTATTCTATAGAGCATTATTATTATTATTATTATTATCATACACATTCCGTGATTCTGCGGCATTCTGCAAATGATCGTCCTAATATATATGTTGCCTGAAAATTTGTGGAACGTACTTACTTTTATTACCACATTTATTGTATTATATACAAACTATCATTATAATACAATTATAATCATGCCTCTACCTGTAAAACAAGAATTGCTTGATTTTGTAATGTGCCAGTTTGATCGTGAAGAGTCAGAACGTGCAAGAAGATTAAATCAAGAGTTGATTGAAGGCAGGAAAGAAGCCGATCGAGAACTAGAAAAAACAATGTTAAAGTGTAAAGAAAAGGCACAAAGAAAGTGGGAAGTGTATCAACGTGAATGTTTGGTAAAAGAGCAAGAGTTTTATAAAAAAATGAGGGAGTTGATACGAGAAGGAGAAGAAAAGGCAGCTGAAGAAGAGAGGACTTTATTAGGAAGGGTGGAATTAATTAAGAAGCATATACGAACTTTGGAGATAGAAAGGGAACAAGAAGAACATGAAGCTGAAAGAATAAGAAAAAAGAGTGAAGAAGATCGTAAAAATGCAGAGTTAGCAGAACTTGCTAGAATAGAACATCAACGCAAACAATTAGAAATGAAACAAAAAGAAGAGCAAGAAAAAATAAAAAAAGAGAAAGAAAGACTTGCAGAGGAAAAAAAAAAAAAAGAAAATATAAAAAGCCTAGAGGATCAATTAAAAAAACAGCAAGCTATTCAGCAGCAAGCAACCTCATCAAAACTAGTTGGTGACTTTAATCGTGTCGCAAGTGAAAGTGCTTTAAAAGAAGCAGCAAAATATGAAGAACATATAACTCGAATAAAAACTCATCTTTCAAAGAAAGGCACTAATATTAGTAAAGATCATTCATATCAAGTTAGAAAAAATGTTATTGCAAGCTTCAACACCATAACTGATCATAAAAATGATGTTATTAGATCTGTAAGTAGATATGAACATCTAATAAATATTATATTTAAATAACAATAAGTGTTAATATTTTATATTTAGGCAACTGAATTATGCAAAATATTATCAGATTCCAAAATTAATCAATATTTATATCATTATGCATTAAAAGTGATATCAAAAAAATTTATTGTAAGTATCTTTCTATCTTACTATCTATCATATCTATTATTTTATATCAATTATCAATAAATTTTATTGTTATTAATATTTTTAAAATTTTGGATCTAAAAGAAATATGCAGAAATTGACTCAAAAATGATATTTAACTTAGCTCATGTTGCTGTTTTAGTTTCTTCACAAGCACCAGAACTTGTTGAACAATACCTCATGCCTATAATGTATAAAAATTGTTGTTATATACTTCCAAGATATTATAACAGGCAAAGTGTAAGTGGTTGGTAATAATATATGTATACTATTGTTATTTTTATCATTTTAATTTATTTTTATTAATTAATAATATTATGCAATAATTGTAATTAGGGCCAATCTGAAGAAGCTTACAAAAAACAAATTGGATATAAAATCAGTAAAGATGCTGATGATCAATATGTAGAATCTGATGAGTCTTACATAACAAGAATGTGTAATATAGCTGGCTTATATTTTGCAATAATGCAAACTGATCCTTTATTTCCAAGTAATTTTCTATAATTGTTGGTTTGATTTATTTAAAATATCAATCATGATTTTTAATATAATCTTTCTATCTAGATATAGAAAAACCTATACCAATAACCGATGGATTTAAATGGATTTCTAGAATAATGAACTTAGTACCACGTCAAATTACCCCATCTCTAGTTTATACATGTTTGACTGTAAGTCAAAGTATTCTATTTTACAATCAAATATCAGAATCCAATTTGATAATAAATTATTATTTATTTTGTTTATTTTTTTGACAGATTATTCCTGTTGAAGTGCATAAGCATTTTAAACATGATGCATATACATTATTCAGTTCAATATACCGACATTATTTCTTAAACCCAGTACAAGAATTTATTGATCTTAAAAATACTGCGCCAGCTGCTTTATCAAGATTAAATACTTTAATGGATGAAGCAGCTAAAAACAAATTTATGTTTCCAGAACACAAATTAAAATATCTAAAAGATTAAAGGAAGGGAGAAACTAAGTATTGTTTTTATTTTTATAAATAAATTCAATTTAGATTTAATATTATTTTAATAATAAACCAAATTTTGGTTATATTTTTATTCTTAAAGTACAGTTTAAATGTAATTTTTTTTTGTATAATTAATAATTTAAAAGCTATCACTTGTCATATTTACAAAATCAAATTGGGTTGTTTAATTAGAA
Organism: Entrophospora candida; assembly: GCA_910592215.1. Classification (NCBI taxonomy): domain Eukaryota; kingdom Fungi; phylum Glomeromycota; class Glomeromycetes; order Entrophosporales; family Entrophosporaceae; genus Entrophospora; species Entrophospora candida. Next base: position 8,938 of record CAJVPN010001578.1, read on the forward strand.
TCTGTTGCATGAAATTATGATGATGGTGGTGACCTCAAATGTTAATTTTTTAATAATGTATTTTTGAATATCAAGAATGTATCACAAATCAATTTTTAACATTAAGGGAAATCTCAATTCAATTAAAACCTTACAATAATTGATTATATGGGATTGATGGTAAAATTTATGAGGTTCTTAGATTACTTCATTCCTTAGATTAAGTTATTTCAATCTGTTAATTTTTTTCTTCACTTTTTCAAGAGGTAATAACATACATGTACATGGTAACTTATTCAAAGAATCCAAGTGTTTTTTCATTTTTTGTTGTTCTTTTTGAATTTGAACTTGATTTTCAGTTAGTTTTTTTTTTGCTGGATCCTATCATAATGTCTTTTATTTTATTTTAGTTTCCGGTCACTATCCTCTCCATGTTAACTTCTCAGATATTAGGATTATTATTAAGATCCATACTAGTTGATAACAATGGAATAGAACCTAAATTGGAGGGAACCTTTTTTTTATGCTATAATACATAGATACTAAAAACCTATTTATTTGGTATACACTCACCTGCCAAAATTATCCAGTTGCTTTTGGCAGGTGAGTGTATAATTTATTTGGTATATAATATAATTTATTATATCCATCCGGAATGTTGCTATCTCTAAGGTCTGTTACCATTTTTTTTTTGTTCCGAATCTTGCTATATATGAAAATGTAGCAATGTATTACTATGATTTGTGGATGGAGAATGCAATCAGAAACTTCGAGATGAAAAGCATCAATAATATATTGATATAGATAGTATTTTGGTTTGTTAATTGATGAGTAAAGATGTTTTGGAATTACTATTTCAGGATCTTCATTCACATAATTCTCTTTTGAGCTGATCCATGCTTGCTGTTTGATAAAATTATTCAGACTTCCTCTATGTGGAGGAATTTGATTTATTTTTCATGTTGCTCTGATTGCAAAGCAATACTGATAATAGGGAATATTGAGCCCTAATCCTATTGGATTGCTTAGGTGTTTTTAAGAAATCAGGTCTTGGTCATATTTATTTTGGCAAAGTGGACACCACCTATTATGTTTATATAATTAAAATCTGCCATTCATGGCAATGCCATCATAGTGGAATATGGCAATTGATGATATAAAAGACATTCACCGTTTTTACTATATGCAATTCGTTTAGCTTCCTCAATATTGTTTGCAAAATGTGTACACCATGTATTAGAATTTTTTATATGATTAAAATTTGCATGCTATATTGTGGGTGTTCTGTGGCTGTTGATCATCAAACATGTTACTATTACACAAATTATCATGTGCGGACTTTTTAGTTCTAAATGTTGATAGCAAAATTTGATCAAGAGTATATTTTTTTCATGATAAAATTAAACAGAGCCTTTTGCCTTATCCTATTTGGTTATAAAGTTTATCTATTAGCGATTTTTTTTCAATGTTTTTTACATATAAAAAATTTCTTTATTTGGTAAGAAAAAAAATTTTTTCTATAGCCTAAAAGCTTGATATATTTAATATAATTTCCCTTGGTTTCATGTTTTATCTCTTTAGCTGATACAATATTTATTTGTATAGTTTTTATATATTTTTTTATTTTTAAAAAAAAGTGTATTATTGACATTACGTTATATCACTTAATTTTTGATTTAATTAGGACATCTCATACCCAGTGCCATATGTACCCTTTAACACAATGACATAATAAAGCTGAACGAATATTGACAAATATTTCGGAAAGACACTCCATTTCTATTATGTGCTACCTGTTTTGCATCTTCAATAGTACAATGGCACACATCTGCGCACACGCCATGGATACCAAGTACAGTTTTTTATATTGCTAAGTTGAGCATCCTATTCATGCCCTTCAGTACAACGTCATCGCAATGGAATGTGGCAATTGACATATTTACCTGAGAGGCATAAACTGCCTCGTTCTTTTGCAATTTCTTTTGGATAGTAAAAGAGGTTTGTTTCCAACACAATATGGATGCCGAGATCTAGCATACTTAATATGGGAAAATTTGATACTCCATTCATGCCCTTTAACACAGCGCCATCTTGTGGAATATTGCAACTGACATATTGATCTGAAAGGCACAAATCACCTTGTTTTGTTGCAATTTCATGTGCATCTTTTACGGAATAATTAGTTTTACAAGACATCAAGAATAAAAATACTCCTGCTTTTTAAATTTTGGCGAATCTTTAAAACATTTAGTAAGTTTGGAGTAATTAAAAACAAAAACACCAATCAAGATCGAGCCGAATTTGGGAGGCAGTTAGAAATGATGATACAAAGAAAGACGATAAATACCTTGGGATTGCTCTTATTTCAGAGAAAACATAAGACTTTCTGGTTGGTATGGATTCATTTATCATCATTATCCTTTTATGAAAATTATTGAATATACTGTTCCTCAATGGGATGATCTTAAAAAGAGCAATTACATAAGGCATTAGAGTTGCAATCTCAACATAACAGTATGCCTATTTAATTCTGGTCAAAAATAGATTAATACTAATACTCCATGATTCATAAACAGATTGTTAAAGATATCTGATTGACATTAAGGTAATAGTTGGCGAAGCATTGTCACAACATTCACACAATAAAAAACCCCCGTTATGACCTCTTCAAAACTATTTTTTGGGTACAGAGTGTTACGAAAGTAATTGACCTGTAAATTTGTTTTCTAAGGAAGTAACAAAATCCAAGGCAACATTATGAAAAATTATATCAGAGGGTCAAGAGATTTTAGCATATTATTATGTAGGTTTTGGAGTAATGATTGAAAAACTTTACATTAAAATTTTTCTTCTTTTTCAAAAACAAGTAAATTTCTTTTATTTTTAATTGATGAAGTTCTAAAAAATATGGACACATATAATTTTATATCCATAATCCTCAGAATATAAGCTACGAATTGCTATGTTTTTTTGTATAATTATTATGCGTGTTTTTGTGTTAGAGCGATTGTTAAAAAAATTACATGTTAAAATTTCAGAGACAAAATTTAAAAAATTGGCCAATTTTTTTCGTAACACACTATATACCGTAAAGTCTGGAAAGACAGCATCCCCTTTTTACATATTGACGCTCAATTGTTTTAAAGTAGGGGTGCATCTTTCCAGACTTTACGGTAAGACGAATGGGCTCGTTCTCGTTAAATAAAAACTAATTTTTTTTTATTGATAATTCGAATATAGTAAAAATAAATACAATAATAATAATAATAATAATAATAATAATACCTAATAACTAATAATACTAATGATTTAAATAATTTTAATAGTATATTAACACATAAAATTTTGAAAAGCATCTAAACATATTAAAAATATACTTTTTTTAAGTAGGGGTAGCTGTAGGGCTGTCGGTAGGGGAACTTTGTCCGTTACATACGTAGTCTGACCCACCACATGTTTGGCCTGTTAGACAGCAAAAATTAACAGTAACTTTGCAACAAACGTCACCTGGTTGACAGCAACCATCACCACAAACTGGATCAGTAGACTGACATGGAACTGAGCATTGGCTGTCGCCACATGTTCCACTAGGACAACATCCTCCAAATGGACACGGGGAAAGACCGTTTGGACAATCACCTCCCTGGTTTTTCAGAGATCCTGAGTTTGATTTTGTAACAACAATTCCTTTCTTCAAAGTTGAAAGAAGAGGAGCATCTCTTTTCCGTCCCAGATTTGCCCCAGTGACGATAAAGACGTTGAAAATTATGGTGACGAGAACAAGAAGAATTAATGTAAACTTCATGATGATTTTTATTTGTGAGTGTTTGAATGATTGAAATTTTTTTTAAAAAAAACTTAGATAAGGTTGTTTATTTATAATAAATCATTGTGATGATATTTAAAGGTTGGAACCGGTCCAGGGACGATGATTTTCTGCAATATTACATAATCAAGTAAAGTTGCCGGATAATGTAGAATTGATAATTTACCGCACGATCAACATAAAAAATCATAATTAGCCTTGATGTATTCTTTCTGTTTAGGTAATTATTTATTCGCAAATCATTTATCAATCGGGAAGTTTTTTATACAAGATCGGCAGGGCTAGATTTCTAACAACACAAATTTCAAACATATTAAAATCTATTACTAGTTCGTAAATGAGCACGCTTATGTCATAATGTATGCTAAAAGAGTAATTTTATTTATAGAAACAGTAATAACAGAAAATCGATCGGCGTAGATAATGTTTTTTGTCATTTTCTGTGTGTTACGATTTAACAAACACAGTAAATCATTCTATATTCCCTAAACGATCTGCGAATTAAAAATATATTTTTCGATGATGGTAGATTTGAAACTGGGTATTGGCCTCAAATGGTACAATTGAAAATAGGAA
>CAJVPN010001579.1:0-13315 GCA_910592215.1 Entrophospora candida
AGCAATGATCTGCTCCACGTTTTGATTCCAATTAAATTATTTATAAGCTAAAATAAAAATATCAATTAAAATATTTATAATAACCAAAAAAGACAATACAAATAAAAAAAAAGTACCTCTGGTTAGTTATTAAAACGTATTCTTTAGGAGACCCAAACCAAACAACAACACTCACGTTTTGTCATCTTGGACTGTCAAAAAATAAATTGTTTTTAATGTTTTTCCAAAAAAAAAAAATCAATTCGCATCTGTCCTACCAAAAAAAAAACCAATAGGATAAATAATTAATGTGTATGCGTCGATCAAATAACAAACTTCTTTTTTTTATTTTAAAAAATATCAATCGAAGTCAAAGTAATAAAAGAAGAAGAAAAGAAAACGATCATGAAAACACATCGCTGGGTAAATGTTTTAAGAATAAGGATGGTGGTGGTGGTTATCGTCCACCACTCATCATTACTCTAGTTTAATATAATAAATTCATAAATTTAAAAAAAAATTTTTTTTTAAAATAAATTTTTCAAGCCTAGTGCCATCATTAAAATACATCAACAATCTTATAAATGATTTAACAAATTTATTAAATGAATCAGACTTTTATGATGTAGAAGTTAAAGTGGGAACAGACAAGAACATTAAAATTTTTAAGGCTCATTCTACAACTTTAAAAGCAAGATCTTTGTGTTTTAAGACAGCTCTATCTAATAATTGGATCAAAAAATCAGAAGATGGTAGTATTATTTTATTCAAAAAAGAAAACATCTCCCCAAAAATATTTGAAATTCTTTTAATGTAAGAATTTATATATATATTTATTTATTTATTTGAATCAATAAGTAATATATTTTTTTTTTGAAAAGATATATGTACAATGGAATGGTTGAGATAGAAAATTTGAGCCCTTACAAAATTGTAGAACTTCTTGAAGCATGTGATGAGTTGGATTTTAATGAATTGATTGGTGATTTACAAAATTATTTATTAGAAAAAGGAAAAGGATGGATTAAACAAAATTTATTTTATTTTAATGAAACTTCATTAAAATATCAATCATTTGGCTTGCTTCAAAATTATTGTGAGGAAATATTTAGTGAAGAGCCAGAATTATTTTTAAAATCTGATGATTTCAAGAATATTGAACAATCTATGCTTATATCCATATTAAAAAAAGATAATTTAAGATTAGAGGAAATTGATACTTGGGACTATGTTATTCAGTGGGGAATTGCACAAATTGAAAATTTGGAAGAAAAGAATGATCTATCAAAAATGATTTTGAAATGTTGAAAATTTTATTTGAAGATATTATTCCATTGATAAAATTCAAAGAAATTAAATTTGGAGATTTAATGAAAAAATTACACCATATAAAAAAGTTTTGATGAAAAAGTTTATAAAGAGCTTCTTCAATTCTATACTACTGATAATTGGCAACCACAGCTATTACTACAAAAAGGTCCAAAGCAAGAACAGGAAAATTGTTAAATTTACAAATAAGATATTTAATTTCTAGCTGGGTTGATTACAAAAATGATTTATATAATATAAATAATTTACCTTATGAATTTAATTAATACTTAGTGGAACTAATGATGGATTCTCTAGATCAGTGTTTGAGGATAAATGTTATGATGTTGAACAAACTGTTATCATTATGAAACTTAAAGATACAGGCGAACTGGTCGGTGGCTATAATCTAGTTTGTTGGAATTTAAAAGAAAAATCTCTAAATGATGAATATTCGATTAAAACTGATACCATAAAGTCTGGAAAGATAGCATCCCCTTTTTACATGTGTAACATTTTTTTTATATTGACGCTCAATTGTTTTAAAGTAGGGGGTGCTATCTTTCCAGACTTTATGGTAAAAGTTTTATTTTTAAAATAGAGGATCAAATAAATAACTCAATATTAAGCAGGATTAAAGATCCTGAAAAAGCAATATATCATGATAGTCAAATAATCGACATGACTATCAATTATACAAGGTTTCATGAAGAAACCATAAATTTTAATGATGTTGAGTTATACATCAGTAATGATGGTAGACCTCACCTTGTTTATATTTATCATTATTATGAAAATGATCTAGATTTAAAATATTATAAAGAAATTTATTTGTTAGAAGAATTTGAATGTATAAAATAATAAAGAAAATTAATAATCATTGAATTGCAAATTAATATATTTTTTATTTTTTTTAATTTTCTATCTAATGATAAAAGATCCAATTCACACAATGATAAATGTAGCCTACTCTGTTTCTACTCTAAAGTTGGTCTGTAACTGTTTTTGCATTTTCTGACAACCTTTGCAACCCCTGAAACTGTCTGCAGCCTCTGAAACTGTCTGCTAGTAAATTGTGGACAACTAATTGTCATGATTAGTGTCAATCAATAAGAATCAACTTACTGTGGATGTTATGCCCTATTACTATTACTATTACTATAAAAAATAAAATATGGAATTTCCATGTTTTATACATATATAAAAAATAAATATGGAATTTCAGTATTTATACAGTATATGATCTGAAATTTTCAATGTAATAAGAGATATGGTATAGGTGTGGAATAGGCATGGAATATGTAACTTTTGAAGATAACAAAGACATGCTCAACCTAGGTAGTAAATTATTTCCCTTCCAATTTTCCTTTATGATTTTGTGGCAAAGCTATTTTATTGATTATGATTTTCTTTCTTGATAAATTTCATAGGTATTCCTTTCTTTTCTTAGATAAGCTTCAAGTGTAAGTATCATTTGTTTTGAAAATATAAGGAGCAATTTTTTCACCTTGTTCCTTTTTCAAAATACTTCTAATGGTGCTATAATTCTTGGGTTCCATAGTAGATCTGATGTAAATGAGTTTCATATTAACTATTTTTATATAGAGATAATTCTATATATCACTTAAGATAACAAATGGGATATTATAAAACTGTTAATTATGATCACATTACAAATGACTAAATTTTGATCCCTGAAATCCTTGGTAATACCAATGTTCACTTTGTCTGGTTTTGTTGCAGCATGCCCCCATATATTAATTTTATGTATATAAATTGTAAGTTACACATGTATATCATGTACAAATAAGGTTAAAATGGGGATATAACGATGCCAGAAAATTGGGGATAGGGATATAACTTGATGGATTATAAATGAGGTAAAGTTTATATTAAAATAATATAGGGAAATCCGTCATGGCTCATTTGTGGGATTTAATCAAGGTTGGGATATAAATAAGGGGGGATATAAAAGAGGTATGACTGTATGTTTATTGTGTAGTCACTGAACTTTTATTGGCTTTGTATATATATATATATCCTCTAACTCTTCCAAATATGGAAATGCATAACCAAAAACAAAATCATAGAATTAAAGCCAAGACATTTTCAGGTTTGCTATATACATACATATCTAAACTCGATAAGTCGGACGCAGCAATCAATTGTTTAAAGTACTTTATAATATAAATAAATGTCCGACTTATCGAGTTTAGATGTGTATAATAAAAAACATTTTTCAAATTTCAATAAGCTCAATCACCTGGCCGAAATTGGTTTTTCATAGTAGCCAAAATTAATTTTAATATCGTATTTCGGTTTTTTGTTAACCAAACATTATTCGGTATATTATATAGCTCATGTAATAACTTGTTTATTTATTATTATATAAGTTACCTTTAAAATTTTCCAATTCATTATTTTTGATATAAAAAAAATTGTGTGTAACACAACATTTGAAAGAATATGATTATTTTAGTATGTTGCTATTATTTTGCAAATTAATTCATTATCATTCCCTTAAATTATTTATTATATTAATTTCTTTTTATTGAATTTACTATAGATTCATAACTGATTAGGCTTACTGATTCCTTCGCAAGTATTTCGTTGGATCGAATTCTTCCCGTGTATTCAACCCCATTGAGAAACATTTTTGAGTAAAATTTATCTAATTTATCAGTATCTTTTATTTCGAAAATTTGATATCTAGGTTTCATAACGCGTGTTTTTGCTGCAAATTCATGTACCAATTCTATAAATGGTTTAGATGAAAAACAACGACTATGGTCTAAATGTATTCTTTTGTTCACTAAAGATGATCGATCTTCGTAGTCTGATGATCTTCTTTCGCTCACTAAGGATGATTGATTTTTGTGTTCTAAAGTTGATTGATTTCCATAATCTGATAGTCTTCCCTCTTTCACTAAAGATGACCGACCTCTAAAATGTCTTCTTTCTTTAACTAAGGTTGATTGCTTTCTACGGTACAAATGTCTTCTTTCTTTCGCCAATGATAATTGATCTCTGCGGTCAAAATGTTTTTTGTTCACTAAAGATGATCGATCTCCAAAATATATTCTTTTGTTCACTTTATCTTTAATGAACAAAGGAAGATCTTTTTGATTTCTATGGTAAAAACGACTTCTTTTTTCCACTAAAGAAGGTGAATATAATGGTCTTCTTTTGTTCACTGAAGATGATCGATTTTTGTAGTCTGATGACCTTCTTTCGCTCGCTAAGGATGATTGATTTCTGTGACCTGATTGTCTTCCTTCTTCCATTAAAGATGATGGATCCGATGGTCTTATTTCGTTAACTAAGGATGGTTGATTTCTGTGATCTGATGGTCTTCCTTCTTTGACTAAAGATGGTTGATTTTTGTGATCTGATGGTCCTCCTTCTTTGAATAAAGATGGTTGATTTCTGTGATCTGATGGTCCTCCTTTGACTAAAGATGGTTGTTGACCTCCACAGTCCATTGATTCCTTTTTTCTTACTTCCAACTTAGCTATATCTATTTCCTTTCCTATATCATTTACTTCGACTTCTACTGGCAACCCAAGATCATTAAACTTGTGCTTATAAGAAGGTATATCATAATCAAAAATGTCATCATCACCAGGAATTCTTCCAATTGACTTTTGGTATGCTATACTTTTTCCACGAATGATTTTCATTTCATCTAATCTAATTTCTTTATGCAAAATTTCAAGGGCTATAGCAGCAACGTGATCTTGTGCCTCGGGCCTGATTTCAAATCCTTTTGATGGGTTGAATTTGCGTTTTCCAATAATAAGAGAAACATAAAATAATAGTCCTTTTTTTGTAGTACCAGAGTCAGCATCAGCTGCTGGTGGTGAATGGGTAGCAGCATCAGCTACAGTTTTTGCAATGGAAATCGTAACATCGTCGCAATGGTTAATATATTTAATCCCTACTAATCGTGATTGCGGTGGTTTAATGTCAACATAAACTGGATTTCCAAGGTTATAATTCAACGTGAAGTCGGCTAAAAGTGTTCTATATGGTGTTAATGGTTGTTGTGTATCGAACCAAATATCGGATGGTGGTCTTGAAATTTTTTCGGCAATGTCTTTTGCCATTTGATGAACACCATTTCCAAACAATAGTCGCTTGGGGCCTAACTTACATCTCATTTCGAGAATCTGTTGGATGGAAACCGCCAACTTTGGATAACGATTTGTTAAAATTTTTAACGCCACTTTAGCTATAGCATTTTTTGCGTCCTTTTGTCTGTCGTACAATGGTTCGGTTTCCCACTCTTCGTTCTCATAAGTTAATTTACATGAGTACTTTCTATTGACCTTCGACTTGTCGTAAACGTATATTGGTGGTAACGCGTATTTTAATTTTTGATGAAACAATGCGACAACAGCTGATGGTGAAAACTCGGATTTAAATTCTTCATATAATTCCCACCCTGTTTTTGTACCGGAAAACATTTGTTTCTAAAAGTTTTGTTTTTTTTTTAAAATAATTAATATTTTTGTAAAAGGTTTTTTGTAAAAAATTTTTTTTTTCAATATTGTTTTTTTTTTACTTTTTAAAATTTGCCGATAATTACCAAATTTAGTTGACACATCCACAGTCGCGTTCAAATTTTTTGTTTAAAAAAAATGTCGTCAGAAAAAAACTCTATATTAGCTTTAAAATGCGCTAGATTAAAGCTAAGACCAAACAATGTTCCTGATGAGCTACCTGGTCGCGAAAGCGAGTACAAGCGAATCTATGGAAAAGTTAGATCTGCGATTGAACAATTTTCAGGATGTTGTATTTGTAAGATTAACATTTACACATACTTGTCTTTACATGTCATAATAATTTGATATATTTATATATGTCCGCTCCTAAATTAGGCATATCAGGTCAAGCTGGAACCGGTAAAACGGCAACTGTAGAATGTGTCATGGACAATTTAAAGAAGGAAGTTAGCGAAGTTAGCGAAATGGTAAACCATTGAATTGATCGATTTGATTTGATTTGACAATAATTAATTACAACAATATTTAATATTCATTTTTCTTTCTAAAAAAAGTCGTTCCATCTTGTTAAAATCAATGGAATGGAATTAAATTCACCTGAAGAATTGTATACTATATTATGGAAACAATTAACTGGTGTTATTGTAAATAGTTCCGATGCTAAAAAATTATTAGATGCAAGATTTAAGGCTAAATCTGAACCAGGTCCAATGTATTTATCTTTCTATCTATTTCAATATCAATATCACATTTTTTTGCCACACGAATGTTAATGTTATTATTTTCTCTTTTCATCAGTATTCTTATGTTAGATTCGGTTGAGAGTATAGCGAAAGAAAAAAGACAGGTCGCATATAATCTTTTAGACTGGACTGCGCGCTTTGATTTGTTTTTTATCTTGATAGCTATAACTTCTGATGATAGTTTGGCTGATAGTTTATCAGATTCATGCAATAGTAGATTATGTATGTTGAGATTAATAATAATTATTATTATTATAATTATAATTATGAAGACTAATTATATATATATATATAATTTATCAAAATCGAAAAAAAAAAGTGGATAAATTGGTTTTTAAACCATACACTAAAAATGAATTAATTACAATTGCCGACAAATGTTATGAATGTACTCATATATTTGGCAAGGATGTTATAGATGTGGCTGCAAGTATAACAACTTCAGGAACACAAGATATTAAAACTTTTATAAGTATTTGCAGGTAGATTTTTATTGAAATAAATAAATAATGTTATGATTTAATTATAATATAATTTTGTACATTTATTCTTTTTATCCTTTCAAAAAAAAATTATTTTTCAGAGATTCAATCGATATACTGGAATCAAATTACAAGAAAAATCCAAAAATAAACCTTATTGTTACCAATGAAATTGTTCAGAAAGCGATTTATAGATTAAGTAATCCATATAAAGATTATATTAAACGTTGTTCTACACACGAAAAAATGTTTTTGCTAGCATTGTTAACGGCCAAAGACAAAAATATCAATGATTCATCAATTCAAGTTAAAGATGTAAGTGCAAATTTTTTCATTTAAACGGAAATAAATTTTAATTAATTAAAACATTATTATTATTATTATTATTATAGGTTGTACCATTATATATCAAATTATGTAAAAACAAATTTATAGAAGTTCCTAAAGAATCTGATATATTGAATATCGCTTATAATCTTGCGACATCTTCATATATAATTATGGATCCAAGTAAAGACATATATACACCAGTTAATTTTAATGGAAGTGAGGAAGATATACGTGATATATTAAAAACTTTTTAATATATATATATTATAATATCAATTTATTAAAAAAAACTTTACTTTTGAAATTTTTTTTTTTTTTTTTTGCAAAAGCAATAAAATTTAAAATAAAATAAGAAAATTTATTTTTACATTTATATATATTAACAAACAAAACTATAAATTTAAAAAAAAAAAAAAAATTTAAAATACATTGAAAAAAATTTTTACTAATTATATATATGTGAATGTGAGTGTGTGTATGTAAATGCGTGTTTTATGTAAATATATATAAATTGAGAAGGAAAAAAATCTAGTTGGCAGGAAAATTTCTAAAAGAAAAAAGATCGAATAGTGAAATGTGTGCGTGTATGATGATAATGTGATCGTGTTTAAATCTATTATGATGTATTTATATGTGTGTGTGTGTGTATTTAAATAATAATCATTTATTTAAAAATGATTATTATTCAAATAAATTAATCGTTTATAAAATGATTGTTTTTAGAAAATATTTAATGATGTAATTTAAAATGTCCTTTTAAATTAAATAAAGGCAGCTGGATCATGAATCGAATGATTGTTTTGAATCGAAATCAAGAACTTCCATAATGGTTCTACTTTCACGTTGCAATAATACTACAGCTTTTGTTTGTTGAAAAGCTAATCGCCAAACAGCGTTTCCTGGAGTTGTCAACTCGCGAATAAACTCTCCGGTCTCAACATCCCACAACTTTACGTGACCGTCATTTCCTCCTGACACGATACGTTTCTCATCAAATTGTAAACATGTTACTGAATTGTCGTGTGCTGCAATATGTTGTACACATCGATTCGTTTCCAAATCCCAGATACGAATGACACCATCACTTCCTCCAGTCACAAGTGTCGAATCATGAAGTTGTAATTGACCTACAAGTGATGTGTGACCTTGTAAAACATTTAAACTTAATCCTGTCTTGAATGACCATACACGTGCAGTAGAATCAAGCGAACTAAACATTTATAAGATGATGATGAATAAGCTTTATTAGAAATACGTTAAATTTTTGCAAGTTATAATATATATATAAAGCATATTACACACCCTGTGACTATTCTTTCGCCATCAAATGCAATAGAATAAATTTGCGAGTAATGTCCTGAAAGTACATGTAGACATTCACCAGTAACTATATTCCATACCTATATAATAAATTATATTATTATTGTTATTGTTTATTAATCAAATATATATAACGTACACGCACACACATATATTTATGCAGACTTACCCTTGCATTACAATCATAACTTCCGGATACAACGATATCACCATAAATCTCCATACATCGTACACTAGCAGTATGACCAGTAAGTAAATGAATTAAATGACCTTCTTCAATATTCCAAACTCGAAGTGTAGCATCACGAGATCCACTCACAGCTATTGTTTTATCTTTCATTTTTAAAGAGCGGACTGTTGATGTGTGTCCATGAAGTACATGTTTACATTCGGCTGTATTAATATCCCAAACGCGTACTTCACTATATATATATATATATAAATAAGATATTAATTGAGTGATTGATCGATTTATAAAAAGTATTAATGATTAGTTAATAAATTATTTTAAAAAAAAAGGCTTACCGATCACAACCACCGGAAACCAATACTTCATCAATATATTGTAAAGCCCATACGCCACCATCATGACCTGTTAATGTTTTTATGTATTTACCGTTGGAAACATCAAATATATGAATTTTATTATTATCCATTCCAACCACTATGTAATTTTGACATGTCTGTAAAGAAGTTACAACACCAGAATCTGGACTTATATGGGTGACAAGTGTTTTACCACCATGTTTCCAGTTTGATTCAACTATATAACGCCTTCGGAAATGTTCTTTATATGAAAAATTTGTACAATTAGATGATGTTGTTGATGATGTTGGCGATGTTAAATCAATGGTGTTGGATTGTGAAGAAGTTGTTGTTGTTGTTGATAACGACGAAGATGATGACGGAGTGGGAGTGGAGGAGGAGGAACAATTTGGCAATGGTTTTATCATAGAACTACGTCTTTTAAAATGGTGACGCACACATAAATTTTTCCAGGTGAACTCATCGTTTAACAGTGAATGCCAAAAACTAGAGACGCCTGATGCTCTAGAAAGTGTTTTTGGATCATCAATAAAAGACAATATATGTAGACTAAGTTCTATTGGAAGGTCTTTTAAGAAATCACGTTTCAAACGTGGAGATATATAATTTGAAACAAAGACCAATTGTTCGTTATTACAAATGTTCAAAAGTTCTGCCAAGAGTCGCTGTCTCTGCAAGTTTTCCATGTTTTGAAAACTCATTCTAACTGTTCTGCTAAATTCATCTTCGGATTGAGTTGGATAACCTTCGGTGGTTGAAGAAGGAGGAAATAGTTGTGGTGAGGGTGCAGGTGTTGGTAAACTATGAAAATTTGTGGTAGTTACCCATGGTACTTCGAGCGGTAAAGGGCGTTGCATTATTGATAAAGTCTGTTTCCCTTGACTATTATCATTATTATCATTGGTTTCTTGACTATTAATAGTAGATGTGATGGTAGTAGCAGGAGTGGATGAAGCAGTAACAGTTCCTTTCATCATTCATATGTTAGTTTAAAGTTGTTAATATATGATAATTTAATTAACGATGTTTCTTTTTGGATTAGCTGTACTAAATGAGATGGAAGAAATAAAATTATTTAAATAAAAGTTAATTTGTCTCTATTACCAATAAATATAACAAATAAGATTAAGGAGTAATGAATAATGTATTATATTTATATTTATATATTTTATATGTGTATTTATATATATATTTGATTAATAATTGTATGTATTAATGTATGTATTTAAAAACAGAAAGGAATACTTTTGATTGAATATTAATTAAATAGCGTGAAACAAAAAAAGCTTTGGATAAAAAAAAATTTTTTTGACGTTTTTTTATTCTCGAAAATAATTTTTTTTATATTTATATATAAATTTTAATTTTAAATTAATTATCTTATTGATAAATAAATAATAATAAAACCTATTATTTATTGTTCAGTGACCATTTTTTTATTTTAAAAAATAAAAATGTCTTTATTTAATTATCTTTTTGTTAATTTTATAAATAACCAGTTGGCTCCCTCACATTATTTATTTATTTTATGCATAAAAAAATTACCCATTTTAATCAAGTAGCTTTAAAAGATAATGATTTTCAAAAGTTTAACATATTTGGATTGCAATGTTATAATAAAAATGGTAAATTTGATTGGACACTTTTTCTTTTTTGTTTATTTATTGTTTTCCGTCATTGTTAAAGAAAAAGAAGGAAGAAAGCGTGTGTGCGTATGTGTGAATATTGAAGAAATTTAATAGGTTCATTCATTCACTTGGTTGAATATGATAAAACCCACGTGTAAAAAGTCTGAAAGCATTTTTAAAAAAAAGAAAAAGAAAAAATTTATAAAGAGAATTTATGTATGTGAAATAGTGTTAAGATTTTTTTCACAAATAAAAATATAGTGAAACAAATAAGATTTTCATATATTAATTATCATAATAATCATAACGATCACAACGAAGAGACCAGCCTCTTCAAGAACATAATGGAATGAATTAATTGCGGGGGAAAAGGTGTAATTAATAGTGTCCAAAAAAATCCTCCAAAAATAATTCAAAAAAATTTTTTTTTAAAATTAAGTCTTCATCATCATATTTCATCGTTTTGAATATTAATGTGAACGATAATGTTGTGGATTACGATGGTGTCCATGAAGTCGAATATATAATCCACAAGAATTACCTAAATATATTTATATGGCATCACTATACATTATTTTATATAAAATGGGAAATTTTATGAACATTCCTTACATAATCTTTGACCATCAAATTTTCTCCAACAAGGTGATTGGGTCACATGACAATTAATACACATGTGATTTTGAGTCTTAGTATTTTTACGTTTTATTTTAATTTTTCCGTTCACGTTCTCTGTTGGACGACGCGTTCCATATTTTTTATGACTAAATAAGAAGTTAGAAAGAAAATTTAATTATTTT
Organism: Entrophospora candida; assembly: GCA_910592215.1. Lineage (NCBI taxonomy): Eukaryota > Fungi > Glomeromycota > Glomeromycetes > Entrophosporales > Entrophosporaceae > Entrophospora > Entrophospora candida. The sequence continues at coordinate 11,642 of CAJVPN010001579.1, forward strand.
TTCCTAGAAATTAAAAGAAAAAAAAACAAAAAAGAGAAGGAAAAAATTCACTCAACTAAAGTCCACACGCATTACTTTATTTATATATGATATATAAAATGAATAAGTTACAAATCGAAAAAATAAATCAATTATAGTAATAACAAACCATAAACGCTCTCCTTCACTTCCTGTTCTCCAAGTTGGAGTATCATTTGTTCGACAATAAAAACATTTAGGATTTTCGTTTGTTTCATTTATTGATGATAATGATGATGATGATGATTGTAAAGAAATAATGTTATTGTTGTCATTATTATTATTATCAATTAATAAATTTGTATCATTATTATTAATATCAATACTCTCATTATTTTCATTATTGTTTTCACTACCATTACCATTAATAATATTATTATGATCCTCACTATTATTATTAATTCTTAATAAACCGTGATCATATTTGTATGAAATTTGTTGTAGTTGTTGCTGCTCTTGGTGCATTTGATAGCCTTGATGCTCATAATGTTCTTGTTGATTATCCTGATTGTGTTGTTGTTGTTGTTGTTGCTGCTGATGATGATGATGCTGATGATGTTCAACAAAAAGCCTTGGATCAATATATAAAATAGATTGTTCTAACTTTATAATTGGCTGATAATTAGTTAAAGCGGAAGCATTTCTAATAATCAAATGTTTATCATTGAATCATGAAGATTAAAGATATTTTAAAGAAACAATTATTCTTTAAAAGAAAATGAACTATGTGCGTACTTACTCCTCATCTTCTTGATGATGATGATAAAATCCAGACTGTTCATTTCCAACATAATCAGTAAAATGTGTATAGTTAATTAACCGATTTAATGAATTCATCTTGATTTCCTCTCAATTTTTATTTCTTGATTTTTCTGAATTTTCTTTCTTTTTTTTTTTTTAATGAAAAAAAAAGTTTTTGAAATAAATATCAGATATAATGTTAATAATTCAAATAATTTTGATCTTTTATTTGATTTTTTTAATGAATTTTTTTTACGTCTATTTATTTAATTTTTACATGATTGAAATAATATAAGAGTTTCTCTTATTTTTAAATCATGCACATTCTTTTATTACATATTATATAATTAATATTAATTATAATTATTTTGGATGCATTAATAATATATTTATTAACAATGGCAAAAATTGACATTTATATTTTTATTTATATTTTTTTAGTAACTTTTTTTAAACTTTTATATTGCCAATCATGATGTAAATAAAGTTTATTTCAAAACAATCCTTTTTATATACCAATCATTTTATTATATATTTGTTCATATGCAAATATTTTAATTCTAAACTATGTAAAAAAAAAATTTTTAATGATAAATTTTTGGTTGAGAAAATTTTAAATCGTTCCCAATTTTTAAGCTTACTATAATTAGCCATAAAACACAAAAAAGGAAAACATGATATCAATCCCTTATTGGATAAAACTCTTCATGACCATTATTAAATTTCTATAAAATAGTTTTTCGCGAACATTTCTAAAACTTATTAACCAATACCCATCATAAATTAATGACCATATGAAATCTTAAATTGTTCTACACCTTCTCATTTACTATCAAGCCTTTTAAAGCGATATTGAGAAATAATCTGAGCTTTGAAGTGAAAAAGTAATACCGTTTTTGAATAGCCGTGAATTCA
>CAJVPN010001580.1:0-13296 GCA_910592215.1 Entrophospora candida
TTCCAGGGGGGTGTCGCTCTGCTCTGGAGCTACATCAAGACTGCATCAATCATCAAGGATGCTTTTCACTAATCTTCACTCACCAGAGAAGGCTGCTGGCACGCTAGCTTGCAACGATCCTACCTCTAGGGTAAGGATGGCTCTGTGACCAGGTCGCAACTCTGTTGATGAATTGTAATATTAGGTGCGTATAAACATCCAGATCATCAAAGCAACGAGAATCTGCAGCACAGGAGGTCACAATTCAGAGCAGGGTCTGTGACCCTGAAATTGCATTTGGACACTGATATGATATTAAGAGGAAAGTAAAATAATGTTTGTTTTGTATAATCACTTTCCTAAATTCTCTGTTAACCAATTTATAATTTTGGGTAAGGGACTGAATGGGTTTTTGCCCTGTTCTATAGATTAAAATTATCACATGATTATAATATATATCTTTGTCAGCAATATAGCCAACAAGAAAATGTTTGGATTTTGTTTGGTATGTGTAAATTAATCATTTTTTTAAATTCTCTGTTTCTCTTTAATATTTATTTGACCAACTGAATTTATTTTTCAAATAGAGGTAGGGTTGTTGGTGAGCAGACGTGCCACAAACAAGACAGCAACCCAGGTTACAATCTCCCGAGTTATTAAATTTTGAAACAGGTGCAGACACTGACTTTATTCTAGAAAGGTATAACACAAAGCAATCATCACACAAGCACCAGCTATCAGTGATCAATGCCTATATGGTGACAGCCAAGCCTGGTCTTAGAGGAAGATAAGGGAAAGTTTTTGTCCAAAGCCTTTCAACTTGTAAGTGTCTTGCCTGTAGAAAAAATTCTATAGGGATGGGATGGTGTGAAAGCACCCGTTTGCAATGTTTGTGTCAGGAAAGTTTTAATTAAATCTGACACCTGTGATCAAGATCAGATTTATTATTCATAAGGAACTACAATTGATAATCAGGAAAAGTAATTTATTTTGTGAACCCCCAAGATCTGGGTAGACACACATTATTAAAAGTTTCATTTATGCTTAGCCTTGGTATCATTACTAGTTGTGTGATGCAATTGTTTGTTATGTCAATAATGATATCAAATGTATTGAATAATAAGCATGACCATTGTGAATATTTCTTGGATGGAGGCATTTACATACAAAGAAATGATTAAATAGCCAAGTCATTTTTGTTTTAAAGACATATGATTAATTATATTTAATATATACAATAAAAAATTGCATGGAATCTAAGATTGCACCATTATGTCAATCAAGCTATCATGTTGTGAATGATTTAAAATTCTTTTGTGCTAATTTATAGTCCCATCTTTCTTTGCTTATATATAATCTATGGTTCCCTTTTTACTGGTCCAATGATGTCAAATTGGGTAATTGGGTATCAGTAAATATCAGAATCTGATTATTCTTTAAAAAAATAATCAAGGTATTAGCATACTGATAAGTTAATAATATTTTTAGTATTTTTATCATATAGTCTAAAAGCCTATTAGTAAATGATATTCTTCCAAAATTAATCCTATTTTTTAGTTAATTATTGGCTTAATTTAATAAACCAATAACTCTTTTATATTGTAATTAAATTATTGGTTAAATATTTCTAAAGCTCTTTGTGCTAAAATAATATCACAATCTTCAGTAGTATTAGATTTCTATTCAAATAAAGGTTTACTCGAATAAAACAAACAATTTGAGTAAAAAATAATTTGAATCAAATAAAATGACTTAAACGAATAAAGCAAATTAATCGAATAAAGCAAATAAAACGAATAAAACGAATAAAGTGTATAATTCAAATAAAACGAATAAAACAAATAATTCGAATAAATGAATAAAACGAATAAAACGAATAAAACCGAATAAAACGAGTAAAACGAATAAAACGAATAATTCGAATAAAACAAATAAAACGAATAAAACAAATAAAACGAATAAAACAAATAAAACGAATGAAAGACAATGCTTTGATAAACCGAATATATATATTAATATTAAGGGTTACGCATTGCATATGACACATGGTACGGCATAAAAAAGGGTTATGTGAATTCGGTATATTGGACTGTCAACCCGATCGTTCGGAACTCTAACAGTGACCTTTTTCTAAATACAACTCACCAGGAGACATAGAAAAAAACAATCATTATGTGCAGTAATAATTTCACAATCTAAAAAAAAAGATGATATGAATTAAACTCAAAAAAACTGGCAATAAATATTTCATATCTTTTTTTTAAAAAAGTCTAATTTTATTTTTGAGATATATAAAACACCCTTGGTGATGAAATCACATGATTTTGGAGAGCCAATCAGTTTTACAAACGTGATGAATGATTTTAGTGATAAAAATAAATGAATCATCATTTAAAGATACAAAATCTTAATAGGAGTCAAAACCCAAAAGAAAAATCACAATATTAAAGGATTTCTTCACTATTTACAATTTCTGTAATTTCTCAATGTAACTTTCACAGGTGGTAACTAGTGATAGTAATAGGCATTTTTGAACATTAATATGTATAATGCAAATATATAAAACCTAAATAAAAAAAATTACTTTATTAAATAAAATAATTATTTCTTAATCATTTTCATATCCATCTGATTCATATAATTCAACTGTGCTATCTGACTCATTTGATTCATTATCACTTCCTTCATCACCTTTCCTAATCTCATCATTTAAATTCCCTTCCACTTCAGATAATTCATTATCTTCATTTTCCCAAAATAATTCATCCTCATCTAATCAATACAACATTTTTGTGTATATTTTTTAAGATGTTGTTCACAACAATTTGCAGCAGCAAGCAATTTATGTGAACAATAATTACACTTTGTAAAATGAGACCAAATTTTGCTAAGTGGAGACATAAAATAATTTTTTTATAAAAAAATTGTGTAGCATTACAGTACATGTTCATTATATTATTTATTGGGACATTATGTGCACTCTAAAAAACTTGGTGCACATTATGCATTATGCAATATTGCCCACCTCTAGTGGTAACAACATTAAAAAAAATTATGTAATTAAATGGTAAAATATATTAAACAGAATAAAATAATACAAATATAAAAAAAATTTTTTTGATTGCTTCTTTTTATCATCAAAATCACCACTATAATATCTGATATCATATTATCATCACTGCCATCATTTTTCATTTCATATGCATTGGCATAAATACTGAAGCATTACTGTCAAAATTATATTCAATTAAACTATTTGGTTGAATTTTTTTATTTGATGAATCATCATCATCATCCATTGATATAGTAGCCAATTTGTTATTAGCCTGCTCAATTAATTTACTAAGTGAGCAACTTGTATAGAATGCATCTACATGGTGTTTGTAATTTTTTGCTCCTGAAAGATATTTTTCTGATTTAATTATCTCTTGGCGTTTTGATTCTGCTAATTCAATGATTTTTTTCATTTTTTCAGAAGATTCATGATGATATTTCCAGAAACATTCATTAAGTTCTTCAGAAGTTGGTCTATTTGCTGGTTTTGGATCCCAACATTTTTTCATCAATTCAGCATAGAATTCAGGAGTGTCTTTGGTGACTTTAGGTCTCATTCCTCCCAGAATATCCATTATTAGATGTTGATCATGTGGAACATTATAAAAAGGTTTTTTACCTGTGGTGAATTCCCACATAATCATTCCAAAACTATAAATGTCTGATTCTTTTGTATATTGTTTACCTGATAATACTTCAGGTGCCAGGTATGGAATGACTCCAAAGATCTCATTTGGATTCTCATTTTTATTTATTATTTGTTGGCATGATCCTAAATCTCCTATTTTACTATAAGCTTGATTGTATGAGAAAATATTACCACTGTGCAAGTCATGATGAACATAATTATTTATATGAATATTCCATAATCTAATTTATTTTAATAATAATAATAAATGTATAAAGTTAATTTTATAAAAAAAAAATTTTAATCAATAACAAAATTAAAAACCTGCCCTTCTGAAATCCAATCAAGTGATTCAATTTTATCTCTCCAAGTAATTTCCTTGAAATTTTTTGATAAATAATTATGTAAATCTCCATTTACAGCATATTCAAATACCAACATATATTCATTTGTGCTTGGATCTTTTGTAATTCCAAAGCATTGATTGACCATACTAGCCATTTTACTATTTGCTTTTAACTAAAAATTATCAATGATTATAAATATAATTAATATTATTTCTTATATATAACAATAATTAATATTACCTCTTTTAAAATATCTATAATTTTATCATTTGAGTTATATAATCTTTTTAATACCACATTTGTTTCAGATTTATCATTAAGTATATGGCAATAGTTAATCCATATTGCTTTATGAACTTCACCAAAACCACCTTTAGCCAAATATTCAATATTTTTTAATTCATTAAAAGGAATCCATTCAATATCATTGTATCTATTTATTTTACACTCATAAAGAAACTTGGCTATTTCTTTATTTCCACAATCAGCCTCTAAGTTTTCAATTTCCTTTTCTTTGCAACCATTGCATAATACAACTTTATTCAATCCAACATCTGTGTAAATTAAATTTTGATATGATTTTCTAATTAATTTTATGCTTTCTTCTTCCTCATTTTCTTTTAATCTATTTGAAAGTTCATTTAATGCATCAATTGATTTATTCAAATACTTCATAAGATCATAATCATCTTTTATCCAATTTTTTTTACAATTGGTACAATTTTCTATTAATTTTAATGTTCCAAGTAATTCATTTAAAATAATATTATGAATCCTAATTTGCCCACCATATATATTTGGAGCTGGTTTACATAATAAATCATACCTTGGATAAATTGATTCAAACAATAGTTTCAATTCATTTGCCAATTCACTTGGAAGTTTATTTATCTCCGTCATCTTTTCAGAAGAGAAATATAAATGTATCAAGATTTTTTTCAAATGATTCACAATTTACATGTCACACGTGATTATAAAAAATCAAATTCTCCCTTATACATTATTTTATGGCTTAATTTTTAGTTAATAATACTACTGTTACAGCATCACCAATTATACTGATAATTGCAATAATGAAAGTGATCAAACTAAAGATTTTGGATTTGTTGATAATAATATATTAATGTTTATAATTTATTATGTTCATTAATTCAATCAAATAATTAGTTATTATTATCATGACTGTTTAGATTCAATTGAAAGTTGAGATATTTCCACCAATGGAAGTTATCCAGATGAATGGTCAAAACTTAAACAATTATAGCGACAACACCTAGTTTTTGGTTGCGTCTCTCCTCATTACTGGAAGCCTTTACAAAATCCGTGTGTGGCAATGGAAAGAAATTTATATTAATATCGCACCATTACAAGTTAGTTGGTAAGAATGAGTAAAATTCTAAGTTTAAGGAAATCGGAAATTGAAACAAAGTTTAAAACTCTAAACTTTTCCAAAACCTCCGAAACCAAAACAATTTATCGGCTGAAATTTTTTTAAATGTTGCAAAAATTATATCACCGAGTAGACTATAGTAGACTCCTCTTCTGAAATCATTTCAGAGAGTCTCGGATCGTTAATTTCTATAGAAGCAAAACAAAGACATCAATAGATAATGATCAATGTAAAATGGAAACCAGACAAATCCTTGGACCTATGGATGTTCAGCTTTGTCGAAAAAAAATGCATGTATTATAAATTTTTTGCATTTTAACTTTATTGGATGACGGGCTTCTTTTCTATTAATTAGGAATTTGTTGGTCCATAAAAAAGTCAATTTAAATTTTTCGAAAACATTAAGTGTAGTACTACTGTTGAATGATGATCTATCAATGTTAATGGGAGTCTATTAGAAGATAACTTTGATGCATTTAATGTAAGTGCTAATGATAATGATGACGGTTCTGTTGCAAATGGATAATAATGATGGCAAACATCTGTCAGGTCAATCAATTTACTCATTCATATACCTTGGGTAATTTTTTTACTAGTATCTTTGTTATTATTAAGTTGGATCAGGCGCAATATCAGAAAATTAAAATTGTAAGTTTATACTATGTTAGTAATAGTAAGTTTTACACCAACTTAATTTCCGGATGTCTTTCTTGATCTGCCGAAAGGACTCACTCCTGAAGGTATAACAGAATTTCTAGCATTTGTACGAAAATCATAAGAAAAGATATTAATTGCTTCCACGAGATAAAAGTACACAGAAAACTGATCAGGAATAAAGGGAAAAACAAAAATTACTTTAAATTATTGTATTAATGATAATGGGCGCAAAATAAAATAATAATGCTTTGCTCTAACTGTTAAAGTCTTGCATTAATGTTTCAAAATTGCATAACTATATAGGAGAAGGTGTAGTAGTATCTTTAACACAATGCTACATACATCACACACCTGTTATTTTATTTTTATTTTTGACTTGGCTTTCATTTTCCTCGTCCGAATTTTCCAGCTTTCTTTTCTGATGGAAAAGGAAGCAGATGTATGCACCAAGTTAAAAATTGGATAAAACAAATAAGAGAGTGCAAAGAAGAAATTTCTCTCTCAAACATAAGCATTCTAGTTTATCTGACCAACTATCCTCCCAAAAGACGCAAGTGATAAGCTTACCTTGTTATTTTTGCGAGTTGTTAGAAGTTCGAAGCATCTTATTTTCTGTTTCTTCCAATTCCTTGAGTCGTTTATTAAATACTATATAGTAATCTTGGATCTGTTCATAATTATTTATCTTGTTTTCGAGATCGCTATCTCTTTCCATCACTTTGGTGTCCATATATACATACAGTATATTTACAAGAAAAGTTACTTAACTGGGCCAACCTAATTTTGATAATTAAAGAACATTTTAATAAATAAATGAATAATTAGACGGATTAACTGGTTCATTACATTTATCATCAACATTGTTTACTCTTGGGAACGAATATGATGATAATAACGTTAAAAATATACGTGATAATGATACTAGAGATGAATGTGTCGAAGATTGTGAAGAAGGAAATAATTTTTTTAATGAGAAATTATCCTTTATTTAAAATTGAGTTTTCATCGGATCTTACTTTCAAAGCATATTTTTTTAGAGACAAATAATACTCTGGACAAAGTAGTAGTATATTCTTTTACTTTTTTAAAGGTGGAGAGCCTTTTTTTCCTCGCATTAATTGACAAAAAATTAATAAAATTACGTGGTAAATTCTTTACGAAAAAATTAATTTCAACTGAAAAATTGTCTTTGCTGGCTTTTTTATTAACGTCATCTTCATAAGAAACAACAATGGCATTTTTAATTTCACATACAACATGCATATATATTAATTAAACTAATCTCTTCGACCAGGAAACTAATTAGCTCTAGCTGAGAGAGAATTATCATTGTTGTTGTTGAAATAAACTTATTACAATTTTGATTCAGATTAAAAAATTAGATGATAATTATAGTCAATATTTTTTACCTTTGACAATTTGAAGCCCGAGTAAATATTATTTAACTCATATACTATATAATATATATATATATATTACTTATTCATATTTGAAAATCATATGACAATCACTTGATTTTGATAAAACATGTGTATAATTTGGGAAAAGTCTATGAATTTGAGCCATGAATCAATCAATTGATTTAATGATAAAATTTGAACGAACGACTATTCATCCTAGTGATCAAGCGGAGTTGGAGAAGAGATCGTCGTAAGCGACTTCGATGAGCCACAATTTTGAGCCTATGACGACGTAAACATAAAATGCCATGCTTAGACTGAAGATAGTTTACTTAAATGATAATATTAATTAAATACAGTTTTCAAATATTAAAATATTACTTATGTGAGTAATAATTTACATCAATAATTGCCGATCAAGTCAATGTGATCAAGTGAAGTCTTGGATGAGACAACTTGTTATTATCAAAAACAAGATTCGAACCAATTGCAATAGATAGACAACCAGACTTCTACTTCTACTCATTATTTAGAAACGCAATGAAAAAATTGCTATTAATCCAAGTCAGACTTGAGGAACAAAGATTTAATGATATGATATAGTAAAAGAAATAAAAAGAAGAATATATCGAGACAAATGCATAAACGATGGTTTGATTTAGAATAGATAATGAATTGGTAATTTATAGTAATGTCATACATCTTTCTTTATATATTTATAGAATGGAAAAATTGTTTCTTTCATGGGAATAATCTTGTGTGGTCCCAGCGCTAATACTAATTAATTAACAGTATTTCAATGTAGCAAATAATCTCCTAACTATTTTGTGTTTATTGCTACAAAATTAAATCTGCAGGTATAATTAAGGAGTGAGTGCAGGGTTGGTGATAGACCGGGTCCATTGAGACAAATTAAATATGGTTAAAATGTTACACGGACAGTGTAAAGAAATAAATACTTTGAACTATTTATAATTAATATAATATTAATTATAAATAAAAATAATAAATATTTAATTAATTCATTTTAAAAAAGAGTCCTATCATTTCCATCAACATCAGCTTTTATCAGTTACATCAGCAGCATTTTTGAATTTTTGTAAATTCGTGACACCCAAAAGAGAAGCACAAACTTTAAATTTAGGTTTAATTTGTTGATTTTCGAAATAATCAGATTTTTTGAGGGGAAAGGAAATAGAATAACTATAATTATTTATATTATTTATTATTTATTATATATTTGAGAGATACATAGATTAGAAAAGGAATCAACAATAAAATTCAATCACACTTTACTATTACTATAAAATTGGATCCTTTTTTTTTCGCATCCAAAAGAAAATACATATTAATAGGTAAATAACCCAACTTTCCTGAATTCAGTCTTGCTTTTTTATACCATCTCGTTGCCATTTATGTAAATCATTTTGTGAATACTAATTACTAATTATTTATTACTAATTATTATACATTGTTGATTAACCAAATAATCATCTAAATACTAAAATTGAACGGTGACTAAAAAAAAATAGGAGTGAGTGGTTTATCTTTTTTAAAAAAAGATCGGTGTTCAATCATGTCATTATCATCCATCATTGAACTATCAATTCATCTTCTTTTAATGTGCGCTCGTGTAACATGTAAGCGATATTTTTATCGTTATCTTACCATATTAATATAAAAACGAGAAGCTGTCATAAATTTTTGTTAGAAAAAAAAACTTTTTTAATTCTTTTTTTACTTTTAAAAAAAAAAAAAATGTCGCATAATTCCATAATTTTAAACAAATCAACTGCACCAAAACCTTTGATTCCTTTCACCATACTACCAAGTCCTTTTCAAACCGTAATTGTGATCAGTGCAACACAATATCAACAAGCCATACAAAAAATAAATGTGCTTGATAATGAAATTCGAAATGCTGGTGGTATACCTCACCGCAAATTTTAAATTTTGTAAAGATTTTGTCCTATATTTTTTATTTTTGTTTTTGTTATTAATAAATATTGTTGTGCAATATAAAAATAGTAAATTTAACGCATATTCAAGATGTTAGCAAGAAACAAAAGGCCAGTTATTCGAACATCATTGCAGAATTGATTCCATTATATGCGAAAATCAATCGATTAATTCCATTATATTATATTGTAACAAAGAATAATGATATAGCAGCAAAAAATATTATCACGATGGTAATATAGTTCTTCTTGATTGTTTTATTTTTCTGATGAAAGTCTTTGTCGCATATATATATATATTCATAAATATTCATAATCTTATTTTCTAGAAATATCTTATTCAAAAACAATTTATAGCACTTCCCGATGAACAGTATTTCTTAAGGATCGGTGAATTACAAAGACACAAGGAATTACTTTACCAACTTGAGAAATATGAATACGCAATAGAAAAACTACAAAATTCTGGAGGGTATATCGCTTGTAAACTACAATATGTCACACGAGATCATGAAAAAACGCCGTCATATTCATCGCTATTATCACCAGCAACTTCATCATCTTCAACAAATTCAGCGGCAACATCAACGAATGATGACAGCAGGGAAGAGGATGATGATGACGATGATGACGATGATGATGATGATGATGATGATGACGATGACGATTATGAAAATGTTGGCGAACTTGGTTTCGTTACTCAGCTAAGTTCTGGAGCAGGTGCACTTGCAAAATTTTTATCTTTGGTTAAAGATGAAGGTGAAGATTCATTTGGTCAACTTTCAAGTCAAGCTGGAGATTTGTCTGTGCCAAGGAAATTTTCAAGTCATCCAAATAATAATATTAATCATAACACTGATAATAACAGTAATAAAAATCTTAAAAGTAATAATCATAAATTTAATAATTTTTATAATATTAGTAGAATAAAAAAATCAATATTAATAAGTTATTTTCAAATAACAATAACATTATTATTACAAAAAAAGGAAAGAAAATTTTTCTTAAGAACAATGATCTTGCTAATTGGCTAGAAGAATCAAGAAACTCAAAGAGACCTTCTAAATAATATGTTTTGGAAATTTGGTGAATATAATAAAAACAATTTTATGCTATTTTCAAGTTTTTTTTTTTTATTATTAAAATTACTATTGTTGAATATGCAAGATTATATAAATGGTAATTGTTTTTCTGTATCTGATAAACTAACCTTGAATGGATCTATGTAATACAAAGATGGATTATTATTATTCCGTAAAATTTGTGGCGTTTTGCCATCTCTTCACTTCAAAGTTGTTGTCCGTCTAATTCTTCATTTTCATTTTGTAACAATGTCTCAAAAGAAACAAAATAACTGAATATATATATAGGCATATAATGAAAAACCTACTTATTCGTGTAAATACTACATAATCCAATTTCTCTTTTTAAATCGGTCGTTTTATCTTTTTCGTCTGATTATGACCCCGAATATGCTTTGGCGCAACTAAGTGAACTATACATGTGGGCGAAACCTAGTGACACTTAATCATCGCGTGGTGGCAGCTAATCAGTCAGTTATACGGTTGCAATTTTATTTTGCATATACAATCATATGATAATCATGTGATGATTAAGTGTCACTGGGTTTCTTCCAAATAGTAAAAAAAAATGTACATGTTACGTTTGGAGTAAATTTTCAATCTGTACAAAGAGTTCTAGTTAGTATAATCAGGGATCCTGTCTGATTTCATTTTCGTAGTACAAAATGAAGAAAACTCGGATGTAATATATATATGTGGGGCATATTGCAACAAAGTGAACATTGTGCCACACAGAATTACAGTGATCAAAATTCAGTAATTAATCTACCAGTATGACATCACTAGTAATAATGTATATATTTTGAAATTTATAAATGCAAAATCACAAAGAAATTGAAAATATTTCTTATGAATAATATAAATGATAGCATAATAGTTGTGGAAATTAATTTACTAATTGAAAAATTTGCTATTGAAGAAACAGGGAAAAATCAAGATAAATTAACAACTTATTTTTGTGAATGATTTTCCTAATGAGAGAATTATAATATTGCAAGAACTAAAACAATTATAAAATCTAAACCAATATATAATAACACCAATTGTCAAGATTTTGGATTATCATGAAAGTTAAAAAAAACTGCAAGAAAGCCAGATTAAATATAAAAAAGAATAGTTAAAAAGTCGCCAAGAAAGGCATTGGGAATCTTAATCAACTTTGAGAAAAGGTTAAAGAGAAAGGATGGTTAGAATACTAACCAGTTTGGATTAAGCAATATTTGACAAGAAACCATTTTATCAACAAAATAATTTGCCAGTTGAAATAAGTATGATGATTGAATAAATGGTGACTGCTGCTTATGCTGCTTTTTCACAACAAAGAATTTATAAAGATTTAATTGAGAAAAAAGAGTTCATTTAGAAAATATTGCCAAATTTCAAAGATATACAAAAGATTTAGTGAAAGAAAAAAGAAAGATATTTAGCCAACACTCAAGAAGCTCTAGATACTGAAATGGTTGGTGTAGTGGCAATCATCTAAAGACATCACAAAATTTGCCAATCTTTAAATGCTGGCACATTGCTAAGCATGAGCTATACATAGCGATTTTTTGCAGGTAATTTCTAAATTTGTAGAAATCTGTGTTAGCTACACCCGAAATTTATACACTGCTCTCTAGTTTTGCAATCTTCTAGGCATGAAAAATAACACAATAGAAAGTTTTATAATGGTTTAAAGTTGGATAACTTTGCCATTATTTGAAATTTTGACAACCATCTAAATCACAATTTACTGATTATTTCTGATTATTCACATAACCAATTAGCAGATCTTTTACAGATGTGGATTTATTTTATATTAAGTTCCTTATAAAGCAAGATCGGCATTAAAATTTTTGGTGGGCTATGCAACACATGATGACTTTAGATGATTCACATTGTATACAAAAATTAAAGGAAAAGAAATGGCTGAAACAAAGAAAATGGGAATTATATTTAGCTGCAAACTTTTACCAAGTTTACCTAAAAAGGAAAATAAATTTGTCAAGTTAGGGAATGAAAATTAAAACCCAATTTCAGCAGATACTATATGGTCCCAAAAGATGGCATCCCTTTTTTACAATCATTTATACTGATAATTTTAAAATAGGGGTGCTATTTTTCGGGACTATATGATAGTCAAAGCAAAAGAATGCCAAACAAAACCAACTAATAACTCTCTTTTCAGCACTTTGTTTTTAACTTCTTTAATCTTTAAAAAATAATTAATGTGAAACTAATTTATATAAAATCTACCATGAAACCCAAGAATTATAGTACAATCAAAAGTATTTTGAAGAAAGAACAGGGTGAAAAAATTACACCTTACATTTTTAAATTAGCAGACATTAATCTATGCAAGCATATTTAAATAAAGAAAGTATTACCTATGAAATTTATCAAGAAGAAAGAAAAATCATAATTGGTAAAAGAACTTTAACACAGGACCATGAAGAACTTGGAAAAAATAAAAAGTAAAAAAGAAATAATTCCAGCAAACCAGTGTTGAAAATTCAAGGTCCGGAATGTCCGGGTGTAACATTACACACCAATCAAATTTTTAATTTTTGAGATAGTTTCTAAATTTGTACTAGTTACACAACGAAATTTCAATACTGCAGCAAACTTGGGTTAATTCCTCCAGAAATCAATCAGCAGAGTTTCGGCAGGTTACATTGGGGTGTACCACATCATATGATTTACAAACATAGTCGATCACATATATAAATTTTTATTAAGAAGGATTTTTCATCAATCTTTTTTTTAATAGTAAACTTTGAACGAAAATAACTCTTTAAAGAACAGAGGTACAGATTCCA
>CAJVPN010001581.1:0-13294 GCA_910592215.1 Entrophospora candida
GATTTTAATTGGTCAATCAACAAATAGCATGGGTTAAAATTTTGTGTTCCCTCCTGTTAATTTTGTGTTCCCAGAACAGTCTCTCCTGTTTTATGAGATGTCTGTTCTATAAATGGTTAGTCAATAAAAACCGTTTTTATATTCTTTTGCCGATCAGTCAGTTTTAACACGTTTACTTTACTAAGAAAAACTCTTACTACCCACCGTTAACATTACACTGATTAATCAACGTTACTAAGTAAACGACCAAAACCTCAGGGTTCTATACCACTCTGATAGCAAATAGATAATCAAACCTGACTGTTTAATTTCCGACCCCAAAAGTGTTTTATTAAGGAGAAAGAATAATTAATTTATTTCAGAAAAAAAGAAATATTAATTCTACTCTTATGAGCGAAGCACTGAGATAATAAGTAAATAATTATCAGTCGTGTGACATATATATAAATATTCTATTAAAGAATACTCTTTCATATCGAAAGGTCTTCTATACATGAATTCTCGACCATTCAAAAACTGTATTACTTTTTCACTTCAAAGCTCAGATTATTTCTCAATATCACTTTAAAAGACTTGATAGTAAATGAGAAGGTGTAGAATACTTTAAGCTTTCATATGGTCATTACTTTATGGGGGTATTGGTTAATAAGTTTTAGAGAGGTTCACGAAAAACTATTTTATAGAAATTTAATGATTCAGCAAAAATTAAAAGGTATTTTATTAGTGATCGTTTTACATTTCTGAATTTATATTATTAAAGTTTCATTAATGATTATTGTTTAAATAAATAATAAATAAAACGTATAAATTGTCTTTAACACTAATTTCGATGAAACCCGCCTATATAATTATTGAATGTTTGATAAACATTCGTTTTGCAATCTTCATAGATCTCGACTTTAATACTTATTTTGATCAAACCCGCCTATATAATTATTGAATAATTGATAAACATTCGTTTTGCAATCTTCATAGATCTTGACTTACACTTGCTTCAATCAATCCCGCCTATATAATTATTGAATAATTGATTAACTTTGTAGATCTTGACTAACACTTACTTCAATCGACCCCGCTATAAAATTATTCAATCGTTTGTGTAGGAGTAATCAAAATAAGCTTTAAGGACGAGCGAGATCTATTAACAAAATATACTAACGAACGTTTTATCAATTATTCAATAGTTTGTGTAGGAGAGATCGAAGTAAGCATTAAGGACAAGATCTATGAACAAAATATTCTAACGAACGTTTTATTAATTATTCAATAATTAATGCAGGAGTATCGAAGTAAACTTTAAGGACAGGATCTATGAAGCTTGCAAAATATTCTAACGAACATTTTATCAATTATTCAATAGTTTATATTAGCGTTAAGGACAAGATCTATGAAACTTGCAAAATATTCTAACGAACATTTTATCAATTATTCAATAGTTTATATAAGCGTTAAGGACAAGATCTATGAAGCTTGTAAAATATTCTAACGAACGTTTTATCAATTATTCAATAATTGTATTTATTATTTATTGATAAATAATTAAATGAATAAAGTCAGAGACAAAACACCTTTTAATGATTATTGTTGCTTGTTTATTATTCTAATCATTATTTATGTATAGGTAAAGAAAAATTTTAAAATCTATTTATTTATATATTTACTTTTAAAATAAATGATTTTACTATAAAAGACATACCTAAATGATCAAAATCTGTAAATATTCATAATAATGTAATATTTGGACATTTATTTCCAGCTATACTTGCAATTGGACGTGCCAAACAAAATTTTACGTATATGAATATAAAGGCAAAATTTGACTTTGAGGGTCAGACTATTTTCGGTTTTATTAACAACCTTTAAAATTTTTTTTAAAGCAGATACATATGATAAAGAAAATTATATCTCAAATTTGGTGGTGGTTGCTACACAGCAAGGGTATCAAACGAGGGTGTGAAGGAAGACATTTAATTATAAAATTTTACTATTACTATTGCTATGTAAATTCACTATAATACAGATCATCCAAATTTTACTATATATATGTCTCTGTACCTGTAATAAGGTTGCTTCCTCTTAGTGACTGTCGAAACTCTGTCGAAACTCCAATGAACAATTAGTATGTCGAAACTCTGACGATTGACAAAACCCCCAAATGCGAAATTCTGCCGAAACTCTAATTAACAATTAGTGTGTAACCTGTCGAAACTCTGTTGATTAACCTGTAATCATAATTAGTTTTTTCATGATTGCCAAAATTATTTCTGTAATTATTTGAACTCTTTAAGTCAAATGGTATACTAATATTTAGTTATTTTATGTTCATTCATATAAAGAATATTCAGAACTATTTCCATAATCACTTTTCCTTTGAAAATAATTACAGAAAACAACCATAATTTGATATGAATAATGAAAGAAGAGCTGAAAAACTTAGAGATCCAGAAGCCTATTACACGAAAAAGAATAAAGTGGCAAAAGGAGAACAAATCATGATACCAACAACCAAGCATTTATTTACCTGGCATTTACTAGTTGTTTAACTTTTTTTAATCACTTGCCTACTTATCAGAAAGAATATCACCATATTGTTTATTTAATCCTTTGCTGTGATCTTCGTTTTCTTTTCCTCCGCATCTCCTAACTAACTTCTTATTAGTATGGTATGTTCGATTTCATCTAATTGCCAGTTTATTATGTATATTCGGGTCACATTAATATGAGGGAGTGACAATAAAGGTCGAATTTTTTATTTAACATATATGTAATAGTAATCTGATCAGAAATCAAAAATTTTGGCCATATTAATATTAAAACGATTTACAAATCGTGAACCAATTTTTTTTTTGGTTTTTTATTGAATTGTTATTAGTTGTAGAAAAATTAATAGAAAAGAAATAAATGTCTATAATAATAATAAATTTATTATTACTATGTATAAAAATATTTACAGGATAATAAAAAAAATTTCATTGTTTATATAAAAGGGTTTTTCAATTATAATTTGTTATGGAGGCGTTAATGCTGCTGTTTAAAAAATTTTTGTAACAAAAATAAAATATCATCTTATTGTTAATAAGTAATCTTATAATGATGAATCAAAAAAATTGTTGTTTTCGATGGTCATAATGATGTTAATAATAATAATAATTGTTGTTGGACTTAAAACTTTGAACATGAATTTGGTGGATGAAAGAACGAACAAAAATCACCTATTAAAATAATAGTTTTAATAAATAAACAAATTTAATTAATAAAATAAAAAAATAATATACGCAGAAATTTTAATTTATATATATATATATACTCTAATAAACATTCATTACAGAGTTTTTGTCCTTCAGGTCCTTTCCAACAAGGAGTATTGCGTATTCCACAATTATTACAAGTAAATTCTGGTTCTAGACGTTGAGTTCTCATTAATCTGATTGTTCCATCTGGAGCTAATTCTGTTGGCCGACGAATTCCTTTATTCTTCAAACTACAATTAAATAATAATTAATTGAATTAAATTGGTTGAATATTTGGTATATTCATTATTCATTTATATGTAGGTGGATGGATATACTAACTATAGACCACAAGCATTACAAAGTAAAGATATTCCTTGTAAATCTCGTCTCCAAGCTGGAGTATCACGAACACCACAATTAGAACATTGTGCAATTTCAGCCTGACGAATCACATCTAATTATTCATTTAAGTGTGTGTGTGTAATTATGCATTTTATTAATTGGTTAAAGGTAAATTAAATTTATTTATAATTTTAATAATAGTATATTATTACCAGTCGTAGACGACGATAATGATGAATTTAACAAATGGTAATCAGATTCGGGTTTACGGCCCCGTTTCTTTTTTCCTTTGTTTTTTAGTTATAATTAATTTAATTAATTAATTTAAATCAAAATCAAATAATTTGTGATATAATTACCTCCATTAGTTGTACCACTTCTATTATTATTTGCATCGGTAGCCGGTGATGATGGTGGCCTACCTCTGTTAGTGGTAATAGTAGTATATAGTTGATTAATAACAGGATTATTATTATCATAATCTAGCTTTATTTCATGGTTGTCGTTATTATTGTTATTGATTGACGATGGTATTGATGTTGATATTAAAGGCGATACTGAAGAACTGTTTGTTGTGGTTGTATTCATTGAATTTATTGAGCCCATCGAATTAATTTGATCGTTGATTGAATTGTTTATAGAATTATTGTTAATCGAGTTGTTCACGGCTGTATTAATTTGATTATCGCCAATAGAAACAAGGTTATTGATCTCATTTAAATGAGATAAATGAGATGTAGAAGGTGCACAATGAATTGGTGGATTGGTAGTATAGTATTGTGATGGTAATGATCTAGAAATACGAGCAGCTTGTTGTAATGCAGCGGCAATTGCCACAGAGTTTCCAGCAGTATTAACATTGGGAGCAGTGGTAGCAGCACCATCACTCCAATAAATTGCAGAAGCCATAGCTTGTGTTGGTATTGGTGTTATATTTGTTGGTTGATGGTAATGTGGCGATGATGAAGAAGAAGGCGACGATAATGATGTTGAGGAAGTGGGTGGAAGTGGAAGTGGAAGTTGAGAGGGGTTGTTTAAACTATTAAAATTATTGGTAGTAGAACGTTGTGAATGTGGAGAATTTGACGATATATAATTGTTAATTGCATTTTGTATAGAAACATTATTATCATAATTCAAAAGTGTTGGATCTATTCTATTAGCAGAATTTGCAAAAGCCATTAAATACGCTCCATTGTTTCCACCGATACTGCCGTCCATACTTCCAGTGTCTATACTTTCTAGATTATTATCAACATTTCCAATTTCGCCATTATTAATTGCACCTATACAGCTATCATCATCATCATTACTATTATTGTGATTAATATTTAAATTATCGTTTGTCGAATTAATATTTGCTGAATTATTCATAGTAGTGGTGGTTGTAGTCGGAGAATTAGATAAAAATTGATGATAGTAATTTGTAAAATAATCATTTTCAACCTCACGAACATAATTTAAGTGTGATTGATTTGATGGATCAAAATATGACAACGAAGCTGTTGTTGTTGATTCGTTGTATAAATTGTTGTTGTTTCTGCTGCTGCAATTATTGTTATTGCTAAAATTATCTTTGTTGATATTATTATCGAACGACGACGGCGACGATAAAGATGAAATATTATTAATTTGTAACGATGCATTATTATTTATATTTATATTATCATTATTGGAATTACTATCATTACTATTAATGTTTGTATCAGTGTTTGCAGTTATATTATTTATATTATTTATATTTATTGTGGTATTTTGTGAATTAAAAGAAATCACAAAAGATTTTAATTGACCGTCATCTTCGATATTATTATTATTATCATCATCATCACATCCCTCCAATTCACCTCCTTCGTCTTCCTCCTTAATATTAATATTATTATTATTATTGCTTAATTTATGAATGTCATTTTCATTAATATTTGGTGGAGTATAAGAATAATCCATTGGTGATGTTAAAGATATTGTCGAACGATCATTATTACCAAGTATAGTTTCATTGTGATTATCAGAAGTTGTGTTAATAATATTAATATTATCATCGTCGGTATTATTGCATAAAGGAACATTATTATTATTATTATTGGAAGCAGCAATTGTCGCATTAATTGTTGTGTTAATGATAATAGAAGTGTAATTTAAATTATTATTATTTATTTCTTCATTTTTTACCGTATTATCAGCATTCCAGGGTAAAGAAGGATTTTCTTGTTGACTATTATTGCTATTACGGTTAGCAGCGTGAAGATTTTCTATTTGTTGTTGTTGATGATCATTTAATGTTGCTGTTGTTGATTCAATGTCATTGTTTTCTAAATTTGTAAATGATGTATTACACGTATTTTCCGACATTTTATTCTTTTTGTTTTCAAATATGTTGCAATATATAAATATATAAATATTTTTAGAAAATTATTATTGTATAATAATATTAATAAAAAAATTCACCCGGTCCGATTGACTCATCAACTAATTTAAATTTTGTCTTTAAAAAAAAATTTTTTTTTTTTTTTGAGAAAGGAGGAAAAACGAACACGTTATTTAAAACCAAATAAACTATACTTTTTTTTTTTTTAATTTAAAAATTTTTTTTTTCGATTATGCGTGAGTGTGAGAGTGTTTGTGGCAACTAATTTATTATTATTACTAAAAAAAAAAAAAATAATATAATTATATTATAAATAGAATAAAATAAATTATTATTATTGAAGATTTTAAATGATAAGTAAATCGATAAATAAATAAATAAAAACTTTAAAAATCCAAATGGATTTTAGGCGAGATGAATATTTGATTATTGAAATAACTGAAATTATGAAAAAAAAATAAAAATAAAAAATATTAAAAAAAGAAAAAAGAAAAAGAATTAAGTCCAAAAAAAAAAGAAAGATGAAAGTTTTAAATTTTAATATAATATAAAGAAAACACGTGACGTAAACTTGGTGATCGCAAGTAGTAGTTTTGTGAATATAAAATGTATAGTTAAATTTAATAGTTTGTTATATAGAGCTTAAATTTTTATTTTTGTTGCTTTTCTCTTGTTTTTTATTTTCTTTGATGAATTTATTTATTTTATTACAGAATATATGTGATATGTAATATATATTATAAGAAACAATTTAACGTCTCATCACTTAATCAATCGCATTAAAACAACAGTTATTATTATATTGTATTATATATTTATATATTTATATATATATTCTTTTTTAATTTTTAATATTTTTAATAAATTTTTTTTTTTTTTATGAAATGTAAAACTTTTTTATTTTTAAGAAATAAAAAATTTTTCAAAAAAAAAAACTTGATGCATAATGATTAAACAATAATAATATTATATTCTCTCACTCGCTATTAGTTATTAATTAATTAATTAGTTAATAATAATTTTTTTTCTTTGGATTTTTTAATTTCTCGTTGTTTTCTCTTTTTTGTTGTTGTTGTTTTACTCTTAAATTGATTTATATTTAGATTGATGACGATATTATATTATTATTTTTTATTATTATTATAATAATAATAAAATAATAAATATTTAGATTATTTAGATTAAAAAGTATACTATATAATATTTTTTAATTTGCGATTTTTTTTTAAACAACAACAAAAAAAAAAAATTATAATTATTATTGATCGAAATTGTAATTTTAACGAAAACGCAACAACAACATTTCTATATTAAGAGTGATATTATTAAAAAATACGAAAAAAGCGAACGAAATAAAAAATAATTTATTGCCATGCATTAAGATTTTTACCAGTAATTTGTCACCCGCTCGCATTTGTTTGGTGGTTTTCTCAATGATGATGATAAAATATAAATTAATTTTATTTGTCGTATATGCAAAAATTATAAATAAATTATTCATGCAATTAAATTGAGATGCAAGATACCAAAATAATAATTCAATTGTGATCTACACGAGAGAAGAAAAAAAACGGATAATATATACGTAATATAATAGAACTTGATCATCTTTGTTTATTTTTCATCGTATTTTATGTCTTCTTTAATAATAATAATAATAATAATAATCCTTGTACGTCATTTGATTCCTTTCAATTTAAATAAATAATAGTTTTGGATGAAAAAGAAAAAATGGGAATAATGTAATGTCAAATTACCAATAACTTGCCAAAATAATCAAACAATGCATTCAATAAATATCCATCAAATAATAGTCTGGTTCGTCCAAACATTGTCAATTAATCAAAATAATTAATCAACCAATCAATCCGTTTCAATTTACTTATTTTCTCCCATTTTAAATCTGCTGTCAAATCGCGTTAAAAACCCCATTTTCTGCCGTTTCTGGTATATTCAAAACTCTCGTTATAGTGATATCAGAACGGCCGCTATAACGAGAGTCATGAGCCTCAATACAAGGAAATGATTTTCCGGACTAATATTTCCGCAATTGAACTTATGTTTTGATAAAAAGGCTTGTATTCGTCAAACGTCATGTTTTAGTATTGATATTATGCGATTCATCATTAATATAATTAATATTAACGTTAATATTGACGAAATAAATATTTCAACCTTACTATCTGTCTATCAGAAATTTTTTTTACTCACGATCCCATTGTCAATTTTCTTTGTTCAAATTATTGTATATCTTTACTATAAATTTTAGAAATCACGAGGGCTCCCAATTTAATCATTATTGTTCATTTAAATGGTTTCATTGTCATTGAATAGATAAATACCGTACTTGTACTATTCAAACTAAAAAATAAAAAAATAAAATCTTCGAACTCCAAACATTTGTTTTTGTATATATGATTAATATTTATACTCTTTTTTTATCCTATTTATTATTTACCATTATTAACAAATTTTTTACAAAAAGAAAATCACATCCAAAACAAAAAATAATGACTAGAGTGGATCCAGTATTGCTGTCCGAATACTTTAGTGATTTTGAAACTTTGTTGACAACAGAAGACAACTTTGATGTGAAAATTCAAATTGGTTCAGAGCCAGACATTAAAGATATTCATGCTCACTCTTCAATTCTACGAGCTCGTTGCTCCTATTTCAAAACTGCTTTGAGCACTGCATCAAAACAAAATGGTCATTTAATTATCAAAAAACCTGATGTTAGTGAATTGCTTATCACCACTATTTTGAAGTAAGTTTGTTGCAATTAATTTATAATTTATAATTTACTACTAATTAAAATAACAATAATAACCAACAACATGAATATATAATATTTCAAAAGGTTTTTATATACGTGTAAAATCGAATTTGATAATTATACTGGAATCGATGTTTTAAAATTGTTGATTGTCACAGATGAGCTTGACCTCGAATCACTTTACAAATACACTATGAAATACTTTATTAATAGTAAAAAGGACTATATCAAAGAAAATCCAATCAAAATTCTTCAACTAATTTATTCAAACAGCAAATTCGACGAACTAAAAAATATTTGCTTAAAAGAAATTTGTGCCAATTGTGAAAAATTATTCAAGTCAATGGAATACGATTCATTAGAAAAAGAAATTTTATTAGAAATTCTTAAAAGGGATGATTTCGTTGTTGATGAAATAGAAATCTGGGAAAACATTCTTAAATGGGGATTGTCAAAACATCCGGGTGTTAATAGCAACGCTGACTGTTGGTCGATTCAAAATTTCGCTCATTTAGGAAGCACTTTAAAAGAATTCATTTATTTAATTCGATTCAAGGATATTTCTAATAGGGATTTCTTCAATAAAGTTGTGCCATACCAAATGCTTTTCCCAAAGGAATTGTGGTTAAAACTTTTAAACTATTATATTGTTCCCGAAGATCAACCATCTTTAAGTCTATTATCATCTAGAACTTCAAAGATTCAACAATTCATTATCAATCAAAAGATTACATTACTTTTTGCAAGCTGGATTGATAAAAAAAGCCCAACATATACTTCATTCAATGATGTCAAATACAAATTTAAACTGTTATATCGTAGCAGTAGAGATGGTTTAAATGCAACAGTATTTCATCAAAAATGTGATAACGTCAACAAAACTCTTGTGATTGCTAAAATACGAAGCAACGAACAAATCATTGGCGGTTATAATCCGCTTAGTTGGAGTGGAAGTCAATATAAAAGTACAAATGAAAGTTTTATTTTTCATATTAGTAATAGAAATGATGCTAATTCTACAAAATATCATAGTTATGTAATTAGTAATAATCAATCTGGTATTTATTGTACTCCCAGTTATTTACCTACTTTTGGTAACGGTCACGATATTCAATTTAATGGAAATAACACTGTTAGTTGCACTCCAACCGCTTATAATACTATTAATATAGCAAATGGTAGTGCGTACGAAGAATTAGAAGTTTATCAATTAATTAAATTTTAGAATTAAATTAATCGTTACTTTTATTTTATTATTTTTTCCAATTAAAATTTATAAAGTTTACTACCAATATGATTATAACGTCTCGCCCAAATGTTTTCTAATATTTAATTTTGTAAAAGATTTTTCTTTGAAAAGGATGACGATGCGAAGTTTCGTGGAACCAACTAAAAAATTATTAGGCGTCCCTCACAATGGTTATCCCAAATTTAGAAATATTAACGCCCATTATTTTTCCAAATTTGACCTTATCAACAAAATCAATAGTTTTAGTTTGGTCTAGCGTTGAATGATTATTTTGCGCGCGAAAAAGTTGTGGGAGTTTTTTGCTGTGTAATTACCCGTTCACGGCAGGAATTATCCTAATCTTTATATTGTCAAAATTCTTATTATTGATTAATCTGTTAAAAAACCTGTTCAGTTCGACAAAATTTGTTGATAGAGCTGGCGTGATACACTCCCTGAACAAAAGTTTCGCTTACCATAAAACAATTTATTGCATAAAAACGTACATAATAAAATATAAATAATTTTTATCGATCGTCAAGAATACGTATGTGAAATTTCAAGTTTTAGAGAATAACAGTTAAAAAAAAAAATAAAAGGTTTGACCGAAAAATTATAATTTGCCAAAAAAAAAAATCAATTCCTCAGAAACTTATATAATAACACCTGAAATCTTGATGTATGAAAGATTAGATTCTGAAAAATCACGACATATATTTTTTTATAAAGTTTACTTATAAATTCACAACTCGTCATCATTCTAGTTAATTCAATAAAAATGCTAAGGCAGCGAAATTTTCATACATAATTTGATTACACTTTTATTGTGTAAAAATTTTTGTTTAAAAGTACAGCGTATTTTAACCTTGAGTGAAATCTTATTACATATTAATATGGTATCAGTTAGATTCTGTTTATCCGCTGTTAACTTTAAGGGTATGATTTTTAATCGGTCCAGTAAACAATTGTTATAAAATTCATTATCATTTTCTTTGTATAACAGACAATGATTACGTATACATTACAGAAACTTTTTGTATATCTTGAAGAAAACGGCGACCAAAAAAAAATTGTTTTTTTATTCGTAATCTTTATTGATATTTTCAATGAGGCAATTATATTTTTTTATGATACTTATGACTTTATTCAAAAAAACAAGAATTTTCCTAAGACAAGAGCGTTTATTCCTATTTAGTGTGAAATTATTACGATTTGGATATGATTGTGATTAAAAATATTTATTAAATTTATTTATTTATGTGTAATTTTTTTGTCTAGGACAAATAAATGTAACTTTAAAAAAAACCACATTCTATAATAAACTCTATGATTCAGCAGAGCGCATACATCTGATTTGATTTTAGAGCAACAGTATGGACTTCTATTTAAATATTCAGGCGATCTATTAAACATCTTGAATTACAAACTCCGAATTCTATCCCACTTAACCAAAAACCACCTCTCCAGTGACTATTCATCAATTTTGTGACTTTTTTTACTAATCCAATTGTGAATAGAATCGATGACTTTTTTTTGTTGAATAAACAAGATGAGTTTCCACAGCCCTAAAATACGAAGAAAACGCAATTATGTTTTTATTAAAGGTGTTAGTGGTGTTAATTGGTGTGCAAAATCACCAGAAAATTTTGTGAATGGTAATAATAAATAATGGTGATGATAAAAATAATTTATAGATAGTAAATATAAATAACAATAAATACGATAATAAAATATTATATTTTATTGTTGTTATTTAGTTGATATTGCATTGCTTTGGTGGTAGCAATTATAAATTTTGAGTTAAGCAGATACCCCATGTTGTCATGTGAGTGATCAATTTTTGATCAATAATTTCTTTGTGAAGATCAATTGAATTTAAACTTGACCTTGAATTTTGTAATAACAGAAAGGTCATATTTGCCAGTTAGCTAATAAGTTGTTTTCTATAACACCATATACAGTTTGTTTGTGAAAGAGCTTGATCTAGATTATGGAAAGCGTAGAACATGATTTTCCTTGGGAAAATCACATTCTATTGCAAGGTAGCTTTCTCATTAATGAGGTTTAAGTTTCGCTCAAAACCTCATTTCAAAAAATCTATAGACAGTGTTCTTATTCAAATATAAAATCAAACAATATTCAAAAACACTATCTATCATGACAAATACTCAAAAGTATTATAAATATTTCAAATACTTGAAAATTGCCTGGACTTGAATATTATGTCCAAAAATTTTGAACATTTGAATAAAGAGTGGGTAGGATTACATTTTATTTATGGAAAATCACCTTTATCAATGAATTTATTTGTGAGCAAAAATTTAATGAAAAAATTGAGTTCGAAGAAATCAATCAACAGTTTTAACTGGAATGCATGGAAGTGATGAGATTATTTGTTCATCAATTGTCATCTCAATATCTACCTCTACATCATCATCTACTGCTGCTAGAGCTGAATTAATTGAACATTATTCCCTTTGAAGAATTTCATTTATCAATGATCTACAAAAGATTTGTTATCCAAATAATTTTTTTAAAATGGATAAAAATCTAAATTATGACAAAGATAAATATTCATATAAAAGAGAACAAAAATTTGGAAAATGTCAGTCTTGCAATAGATATAATACTGATTGGGCATGGTGTCAATCATGTGATCCAAATCTATTAACCAAAGGATGGACTAGTGGTAATGAAACACTAGATGAGTTGATTAAAAGTACACAACTTAAAGCAACTAAGTATGGTAATAAATTTTATCTTCAATGGATTCCTCATAATGATTTAACAAATATTGAAAAGATAGGTGATAGTGGTTTTGCAACTATATACAAAGCTACTTGGTTAAATGGTTGGAAACATATAGGTGAGAATAATAAAAGAATCAGTAAAGATAAAATTGTGGCATTAAAAAAATTACATAATTCACAAAGTATTTCTGATGAGGTAAATTATATATTTTTTACTGATTTTTAAACATTATTCATTATTATTCTCAAAATTAAATATTATTTTTCTTTTTAGTTCAAAAATTATGTCAAGTTTCATGATAAACATCAGATGGTTTATGGATTAACTCAAGATCCAGCTACAAAAAAATATATATTTGTATTTCATTATATAAAAAATGGAAGTCTTCAAAATTATGATGAATATTCATATATGAGAAAAGTAAATTTTGAAAAATGTTCAACTTGTAATGGATATAATACTCATTGGGCATGGTGTCAATCATGTGACCCAAATCTATTAACCAAAGGATGGACTAGCGGTAATGAAACACTAGATGAGTTGATTAAAAGTACACAACTTAAAGCAACTAAGTATGGTAATAAATTTTATCTTCA
>CAJVPN010001582.1:0-13293 GCA_910592215.1 Entrophospora candida
TCTGATGAAGATACACTTGATCCATTAAAACTTTTTTCTCATTTAGTCTTGTTGAATCAATTCAAGAAACTTGAAATAGAAGATGAAAAGATTGATGCTAGATATTTGCTTCGTGCAATCAATCGTTATATTTTATGGTTGAGGATGTTGAATGAACGGGAAGAGAAAGAAAATTTGCCAATTCCACCAATTGATGTCTGTTACATTTGGCACTCTCATTGCTTGTCACCAATCAATTATTATGAAGATATCTATAGACTGCATAACGTAAACCTTGATTACTATTATATTCCTATAGAAAAAATGGTAACTATTTGACTTTCTTTTTGCTGGTGAAAAAATTAATTAATTAATTATTATTTCCTAATTGATTAATTAATTAATTAAATTAATAGCTTAATGTTTGGTTGACAAATGATAATTATGAACACATTGATCAACAATCCAAGGTTTTATGGGAAAACTATACAACAATGCCATGGATTCTTGATCCTAATGATGATTCTGATTTTATTTTTGCATGTCCATGGTGTAATTATTCAAATTTTGTCAAATGGTAATTAATTTTAAACAATAATTGTAATAAATTTAATAATAGTAATAAATAATTTCTAAATATATATCTAACTGCAACAATTTAATATTAATAGGGACAAATATGTTGATTTAGTAAAAAACCCAAATGATGAATCTTCATCAATTGTGTGCAATAAATGTAAAGTTATTTTAACTCCAGACAATTTATCAGCTAAAAGATTTCTGGATGACATCAATGATTGTATTAGCCACACAGAAAATAAATATATCAGGTATAAAAATAAATTAAACATTGTCAATATTAATTAAAGATTATTAATTATCTACATATCTATCTATCTATAGTGGAACATTGTTTAATCATAGAACTGGTGAAATTGATGCAAAAGCTGCAAGTGATGATGTTGATTTGTTTTTTTCATCAGCTGTTATGCAAGAGGTTCCTAAATTAAAAGAACTTTTGGAATCATCAAAACATAGCTCTTTAAACTGTAATTGGGAAAATATTTGCAAATACTTGTCAGAATCAATTGCCTACCTAAAGAAAAAAAGGCAATTCAGATTATTAAAAAATACCATAGTTAAAAAAGTCATTGTATCTTACAAAGATAATATCTTTCCATTTGCCTTCAGCTTGTTGGATGCAGTCAACAGACAAAGAAAGTTCACTCAGAAAATGGTGGTTGATAACCACTCTTGGATTTGTAATTATCAAATACAAAATAATGCTATTAGAAGATATGAATGTTTCATGAAATTAATTGGTAAGAATCCATATAAATGTATTGTACCAACATTAGATATTGATTTAGCATGGCATACACACATGCTGAATCCAAAATTTTATAAAAAATATACAATGGAAAAAACCAAAAGATTTATTAATCATGATGATAGTATAGAAGATCAAGTCATTGATAAATCGTTTAAGAAGACCTGCAAGCTATGGTACAAGGAATTTAATGAACTTTATACCAATACAATTGAACCTTCTGATTATTTATTCAGTAAGACACAAAAATTTTTTGGAGCTTTTGCATTCCCTTTTGGTGCTTACATGCTTTCTCAAACTACAAAGGCTACTGAAGTTTACAACAAATCAAAAGTTGGTGGATGTGCAATTAGCAATAATACTGGAACAAGAAAAGTGAAACCACTTGAAGGTATTTTCAAGAGTCGTAATAGTAGTAGTAATTATAGTAGCATTAATAATGGTGGTATTTTTATTTTTGCTGGTTGTGGTGGTGGTTGTGGTGCTGGTTGTGGTGGTGGTTGCAGTGGTGGTTGTGGTGGTGGTAGCAATGGTGGTGTTGGTGGTTGTGGTGGTGGTTGTGGCAGTGGTGGTGGTGGTGGTTGTGGTGGTGGTGGTAGTAGTGGTGGTTGTGGTGGCGGTGGTGGTTGTGGTGGTGGCGGTGGTTGTGGTGGTGGTGGTGGTTGTGGTGGTGGTTGTTAAATACAGTAATTATGTAATTTTTAAATTGACCAAATCAAAAATTTGATCTTATCTTATTAAATTGGTTTTAAGCAAAATAGAGCCAGATGTAAATATTGTGACTATGAGTTAAATGATGCTGTTGGAAGATGTGAATTGCATTTAAAGAAATGTAGCTCTGTACCAGTATCTGTTCTACAATCACTGTTTGGCTGAACATAATATCATCATCATTAGCATCTTCAATTACGATTCACAAAATTACCCAATAAACAATTTTGTTGATAGAATTTCTAAAAAGAATTAAAATTATTATTGGTTTATTTCTTTCACTTTGTGGCAAAAAGCTCATCCTGTGTTTGATTTGCCTAGAAGAAAAAACTTTCAAACGAATTTATTGTTCAAGTTATTGAAACAAGAGAAAAGATTGAGAAAGTGTTAAATATATAAGCTTGGTTTCAGATGGTTGGTGGGTAGCCAACATTTTTATAAAAAAATTTAGGTTTAGTTTATTTCGTAATTCAATAATTTATGATGAAAACATTATTATAGAAAATGGCGCGAAAGTGGCGATAGTGATAATGAAAAGTGATAATACTGAAGATGACGTTTGGATATAAAAACAGTACACAGGCAAACTCGATAAGTCGGCCGCATAATTTATATTATCAAGTACTTTAAACAATTGATTACTGCGGGCCGACTTATCGAGTTTGCCTGTGTATTCTAAAATTTTAATTTTTTCATCGGTCTTTCGTAATATTTGCATTGAGTAAAGTCATCATTACCATTTTTAGTAACGTGTAATATTCAAAAATGATTTTATTATCTAGTCAGTTACATATTTGATTGTATCATTTTATTATTAATATCTCGGAAAAAGCGTTTCTTTTCCGTATCATGAACAATACACAACGTGTATATAACAAAAAAATCCGGAAATTTTTTGTTCTTTCTAGCAGTCAATTGGCCATTACATTCTATATAGAGGACTTACCACAAAGACTGTTGATTTAAAACGGATTTTTGAAAGTCAATTATTTTAAACACAAAATCTATTAATAAAGACCTCAACTTAAAATGTGCCATTAATTATATAATAATAATTATTCATATATCGAAACATCAAAAATTTTGGTAAGTTTGTTAAGCGAGACATAGAATAATGAATGTTAAAGAATTGGAATGAAATTTGGCAAATTAGTGAGAAATGAATTTGCTGATTTTTATAATTGAATTTTTACTAATATTAAAAGCAATTAAAAATAAGTTTCATATAAAATTTATATTAATATTAATAGAAACTCCTGATTTTCAACTTTTTTTATATTTTTTTTTTCATTCAATCGTTATTGAGAAACAAACAAACAAAAGATTTTCAGTTCCAACCTTCACATAAAATGTGTATTGTGAGATCGTGTCCGAGTCTCAATGATGATGATTTGTTTAATACCAATAATATTAATACGATAACACATAGTCCAAATAACATATTAAATTTTTTCAAGCAACATAAACTATTTAAAATCCATTACTTTATCGACAATTTTAATTGGGGAAAAATTGGAAGTTTCCGAATGTATGTTGACTTTCTTGATGGTGTAAAATATTTAGAACGCATTTTGTAATTTTCAGCCAAAAGTTTCACTTGTTCCTACAAACAAAAAAAATATATCATAGATTAACACATGATAAAATGCGACACATTGTATACCTCCAATGCAATTAAATGTGTCAATGTAGATCCTAAAAGTGGAACCGATGGCTTGTCTATTACAATTTGTGTTTTCATAAAAGGCCATGTTCTGTAAATGCCATCATACTCGAGGTCCATTCCAAAAGATTCTATTGTATCGCCTAGATTTCAAATGAACAATCCAATGAATTTATTATAAAAGATATATGAAAATAATAAACAAACAAAAGATTAAAAAAACAGCTCTGTCAGGACCATTAATGGTTTTCTTTGCCTTGTAATTAACCTTAATGTAATCTTTGCTTCTTTGAAGCTTTGTAAAACCCATTGGCTTTACTTCTGAATTTAATATCGGAAGTTGATCTATGTGACATACAAAATCTGGTCTTTTATTAGTTCCATTAACATTTCTATTCAACTTTAAATTGTAACTTTTAAATGATCCACAGAATATAGGTTTCGAAACAGGATTCAGATAAAAAAATGTGTTCATCTTCCGATAATCTCATTGGAGCAATGATAGAAAGATCATCACATCTAAAGAATGTAAATAAAAAAAATTAGTTAGCTTTGATTTTTTATTTTTTGATCTTTCTTTAGTAAAGACAAATAAGTTGAAGACAACTTACAGATCATCAAAAATCTTTTTAATTATTTTACTATAAGGTAAATTTTTGATCAGGCTCAAAATGAGCATCAACACCAATACTCCTTTTAAATGTTGTGTCATTCAAATAAGAGGATAGAGAAGAATCTAGAACAGGTTTCTTAGTGTTAACAATGGTTTGCATAGAAAATTTTCACAATTACAATAGTAATTAATTCGTCGCCCGTAATTAATTTCGTCACCTTTAATTAATTACGTAATTACGTTTTTAAAGGGTGATAGTGGTAATTAATTACGTTAATTACGAATTACGTATTTACGAATTACCATATCATGTATAGTCAGTCATATGTAGTTAATTTAATCGTCTTTATGCATTGTACTAGAATAAATGGATCAGCACTAATCAACGTCATCTGTACATGTTAAAGGTCCAATCATCTAGTTCTAATTTATTCTAATTAATGTATTCCCTAAACATTATTTGAACCTTCTGTGTAGAATTATTTTCTAAAGTGATCAAAGCATTTAAATTCCTTCATTTAAATAGAATCCAAGAATTAAAGGTCCGTTACGATTTAGAATAATAATTCCGCGTGTTAATTATTTTTATTATTATTATTCGTTTATTACAATGATTGAGTAACAATATCAAATTGGTGGATTCTTGATCAGTATTAGTATTTTCTGTAAATTAATGTATATTCCAAAAAGAATATATTGACTCGAGAAAAGCAAATTAGTTTCTCAATTATTAACATTATGTCCACCGATCGAAAATACAAAGCCACGATCAAATTTGTGAGACCCAAATTGCTAAAATGAACCTAGTTAATTACACTCGCAACTTTTGTTTGAATTTATTTCACGGTTGCATTTTACTTGACCAGTTTGTTAACTACTATATATTTATTTAATTGGGGAAATCCTATTACTATAAAACTCCGAAAACTCCGATATAAAACCTTTGAATGTCCGTTAAAAATAGAAAATCAGCCATTTTCTGGATTAAAAAAACTTTTTGGTAAATGGGAATGCCAAGCAGATTTTTTATGTTTTTATGTTACAATGAAATGAGTGAATTCTTTGTAATTAATGCAAAATCTTTTTCTTGGTATTATTGTGTTACGTCCTAATATAAATTTTAATTTAAGATAATCACTATTATGCGATCGTTCAGGGTACCATTTTACCCATTTAGTACGTACTAATATATATTAACAAATCAAATAAAGATTCACTATTACAAAATAATTCTATTTATAGATAATTTATCATCATTTTGTATATAATATTTCAATTGAGTTAATTATGCACTATCTATATATGGTATTAAAAGTAAATATAAGCACTGGGTTTAACAAAACTTCTTTATTAATCTTATTCATTAATACTATTATAATAGTCTTTAAAAAAAAAAAATAGAGTTATTAGAAGGAAAATTATTACAAGCCTAGCTATTTAACTATTCTATTTCTTTATTATTTTACTTTCTTTAAAAATTCGTTGAACGAATTAAATATTCGTTTGTATTAATATTAAATTTCGAAAGCAAATAAATATATACAATATAT
The DNA here is from genome assembly GCA_910592215.1 of Entrophospora candida. Taxonomy (NCBI): domain Eukaryota; kingdom Fungi; phylum Glomeromycota; class Glomeromycetes; order Entrophosporales; family Entrophosporaceae; genus Entrophospora; species Entrophospora candida. The sequence continues at coordinate 5,847 of CAJVPN010001582.1, forward strand.
ATATATATATTTTCACACACACATATATAAGATGAAACCATTACTATCAATAATCTTTATAACATTAACTATTATCATATCAGCAATTAATTCACAAGATGCTGAATGCATTGATTTTCTAAATCCTTTAGACGTATCAGACAGAAAGCATGTACCCTGTCCATATGTGAAAACTAAACCTTCAACTTTAAAGTTTCAAACAGGTGATAATATGTTTGATATAAGATTTGCATGCGGTGCACAAGATCAAGTGTTGTGTGATAAGGCTCGTAAAGGTTTCGAAGCTGTGGGAAAGGTGATTTCTGCATCTATTATTCTCAAATCCAAAATTGTTATGAGTGCGAAAATAGCGCCTTTTGATGATCCTAGGATATTAGGTATGTGGAACGAATGAATGAATGAATGAATGAATGAATGAATGAATTAATTAATTAATTAATTAATGAATTAATGAATACATTGTATTAATTTACTTTTTTAAAACTCCTATTTAACCTTAGGTGCCGCTGGACCATCACGTGTTATGCCTTTAAGCGATCCTACTGATAATATAAAACGTTTATATCCGCAAGCATTAGTAAAACAATTTTCACTAACTAACGCACCACAATTTGGAGACATAGATATTGATGCACAATTTAATTCCGGTAAAGTATAATACAATTAATACAAATAACATATAGATTCAGAATGCATGATATTAATACATCATAATGGTTTAATAGGTGCAAATTTTTGGTTTGATGGAGATCCACCAATTACGGCTAGTCAACCAAATTTTCACACAGTAGTTTTACATGAAATGTTTCATGGGATGGGATTTTTTTCAGGTTATAGAGATTGGATGAATGTACTCGCCAATAATAGCCCTGTTCTTGATCCAGTCGTCACTCCAATGCCAACTTTCCTTAACGAGAACCCTATAGTATTTGGCGAATTTGTTGAAACTATTTTTGATAAACAAGTGAGAATACTTACAGAAAACAACAAAACACTTACAAATTTAACAGCCGAGTTCAATACATATATTACACCAAAGACGACTTTTACTGATCCCAATGATTTCATAACCAAATTCAAAGCTTCACAAGCATATACATCGGGCAAGACATTTCTCCAAACTGCCCAAACTCCAAAATCATTGCTTTTTGTACCAACTGCTGCAAAAGCCAACGTACCGGAAGGTGGTTTCTTGGAGACTACTATCTCTTATCAACGAGGTTCAAGTATTAGCCACTTGGATCAAAAAACTTATACAAATACTCCTGATTTCTTGATGAGACATTCCCTGGAACCTGGTGTTACTACTGATAAGTTGATTCAATTGGGTGGTAATTACAGCGGCGGTGCAATCGGTCCTTTGTTACTTGACATAATGTCATCAATTGGGTAAGTAGATACATACATATATATGTGGTACTATGTATATATCTGTGTGTGATTATCATACGCAATATTTGTTTACTATTATCATCATCATCATCATCATCATCATTAGATATGCAACGGTCGATAATCCAAAAGCTCCAGATAGTCCAAAACCTCCAAGCACAGATCCGAATACACCAAATAATCCTACTAGTTCATCAACCAAGTCGATAAACATGATAATAAATTATCATTATGCATTTGTCATATTGTTATTATCAGTGATTTATAATTTGTAATTATTTTTTATATTAATTTTTAGAAATTATTTTTGTAATTTATTGATTTTTAATACATGTGTGCCAAATTTCAAAGACGTTTTCTTTGAGATTTGTTTTAAATATAAAGATGGTGGTTGGTTGAAAAAGGCCAAAATAAATTTTTGGTCCGGAAATAAATTTTACATAATAATAATATATTTTATTAAAATTGAATAAACATTATTCTTATAATTCACTGGCAAGATATTGGATGAACACATCAATATTATTGTTGATTTAATAAGGAACAAAAAATCACTGTTGACAAGTTTCTTTTTTGAAAACCAAAGAATCTTTCATTTTTTTAAATTGTTACTAACCTAGCATTACCCTTGTATGAACTTCCTAGAACTATAACGCTACAGACCCAACCCACTTCCACTTGAGAGTTGATCGAATCATGTTATACTTTAGATATATATGTGAATGTGTGTATGTGTATGTGTATGTTCGTATAGAGAGCAGTTGGATCACATGAATTTGTTTTAGGATATCAGCTAAATCATCTGACAAATCACCAGACAACCCAATCCAAAACTTTGATCTTTTCTCTGCAAATGCTCAGATATTTTATTAATGAATTTTTCCTCTCAAACTTTCTTTTATACCTCATCACTATGGAGGTCACAACACAAAGATTTGCTGCCAGTAATCGACTCTTCATCAATAACGATAAAGTCCATACTAACAATTAGAAAAGTTGTAATGCTTCGAATATATTTGGCTGTGACATCAACAAGTCCGTCCGTCAAAGGGCCAAAAATTGGACAAGATGCACTGAAAAAATTCATTAAAATAATTTTACTAAAAATAATCTTGGTCACAGATTTACATAAACTTTTGTCAACTTATTTATAAAAGTTTTTATTATTATTATATATTAATTAATATGGGCATACTGCATTGTGTCACAAAGAAGTTTCAGGGATCAAAACATACTATTCAAGTATCTCATTAATGGCACTTTGTTAATCTCAATGGGACCCGGATAATATCTTATTTTCTTCAAATATTATCTCTATTGATGGATCGTCAAAGTTCGACCTGCAAATTAGAGCAGGCTTTACATAAAATCATTGAAGAGTATGTTTACGCTAAACAACTAACAAGCAAGAATTCCAAGACGATAAGCGAAAATGAATCGAAAAGAATTTAATCAAATTGATGGGTGGCATCATTTGAAAAAACCTGGTGAGGAAGAAGAGAAAACGGATACAAAGACCACAAATAGAATACTTTTCCGTTTAGATTGAACTAATATTACTAATGCAGATTGATTAACTAGCCCTGTTATTGGTTCCAAAAAAATGTAAACATGAAAATGTAATTATAAATGTGTAAAGTTGTAATAGCAGGAGACCGGGTAATATTTAGAAAAAAATGGACTATCTGGTCAAAATCACATTAATATATTTCAAGTTGTCTTATCTTCCATCATCTATTAATCGTTATCGTTTGCTTTACATCTTCTAATATATACTGATTGTGATGTTATTTATCTATTTATTTCCTTTCATCTCGTTGTTTTGTGTAAATGATATATTGATCCTTCTTTTCTCGGTGCTCATATTATTATTGCATAGCATTGACTAGCTTCTGTTTTTCATTATTCTTATTTCAATCAAGGCAAAAAGTACGAAATACAACTGGGGTTTATATTGCAGAGCTTGGTGCCCAATGAAGTTAATCAAATTGTTGCAAGAAAAATGGCTTCGGGGTTCTTGTATTGACTTTTGTAACCAGTATCAATCGTTACCGTTGTGACCGTTTTGTATAAAACATTTAGAATCAGGTAAACGAGTAGAAATCGCGAACAAAAATTTGTTTCTGAAAAAACATAGCGGATAGGATGAACGGTTATTTGTGTGTGTTTTTTAGTGAATGGACTGTTCCCGTTGTGGTGGCAAAACATCTCTTCCCATGTGTTAGTAGCTAGTTTTACCTATTGTCACCACTTTTTGATAATTATATGAAAGAGAAAACCTAATCTGATCTCACGCGTATATTATTGGTTTTTTTATTACGCGTTAGCTAATTTTTAACTACATCTCAAATATCAATAGCGATTGATGATATATGTTCTCTTGTTGGAGTTGTATGTTCTGATAATCGTATTTCAATACGACCTAAAGATATTTTATCAAGTGAAATCGTTTCATTAACATATATATTGCAAATGGGACCTGAGATTTATTTTTGTTTCGCCAGTTGGGCAGCAAGATTTGTTAAAATGAATATATATATATACCTTACCAAATGCAAGAAAAGTCCTATATATAGCTAACTTCCGAATTACTTCTAAAATGGAGGCGGGGAATCAATTTATATTGTTGCCCAGTTGGTTGAGTTAAAGTCATTGACGGGTCAGTTTATATATATAAATGTATTGATAATTGTTTCAATAATACTTTACATTTCATAATGATTACAGGTTGTATTTTTGAACATAGCAGGGTATTCGATTTTTTAAAAAAATCTTGGTCATGTTACACGTTATGGTTAACTTTTTATTCTGGATCACATATTAATATTATTAAAGTTCTGATTGGCTAATTTGAATGAATAATTATGAACAAGTAAAAAAAAAGAAATTTTTATTTAATTCAAATGAACCTGCCTGCACCAATTTTTAATCGGTGCTGTTGTCCATCTGTGTTATGTTACATTCTGATAAATATTTTTATTAGATACGCCCCCGTTAAATCTAATCGATAGAATAACATTTCTTGGAAATCAATCTTTATTCCATTCTGAAATGTAATTTTTCGTTTTGTCCTGTTCCCCATCGAATGGCATAATTCCAAATATCAATTTCGTCTAATGTCAAACCATCTCTTTCCAATATTGATATATTCTAAGCATTGATTTTTCAATTATTGCAAGATAGTTTGACTTTAGAATTGATGCTGGATCTTCTCCAAACAATTGATGTCTTGATGAAGTTTTATAAACGTAATTTAAAATTTGGTGAAACCATTCATTTTTTTCATTGACTAAATATTTTTCTAATTCATCAATCTTTGCATAGTCGAAGAAACGGCTATTGAAAAGTCATAAATATACAAAAGTAAGTAAAAGTACCGACAATGATAATTTTATAAATATTTATCAAGCGATAATAATAAAATTAATCCTTACGTTAAAAGAACCGCAACCAATATATTTGGAGAAATGGTTTTTTCCTCAAATAAAATAATTGCATTTTCACATCTTTTTACCCAATTTTCTGATAAAGCTATATTATTAAAATATAAAGATCTTGCTTTTAAAATTGTAGAATGAGCTTTAAAAGTTTCTTCTTCTTCATCTCCCACTGTGATATCGTGTCTATTAAAATCGTTCTCTGCGTCATGCTTATTTTCGAACTCTATTAAAGCGATCCTAAAATCAATCAAATAAATATTTCCAAGTAAATATATATATAACCTATTATTAATTTTTTGACTAGAAAAATTTTCGATAATTACCCTCCTCCTCTGCTATTATTTGGATCAACATTCAAACCCCCATATTCTTGAAACATGTTAGGCGCATTGTGTTGAAAAAGCAGAGGGAGCATATTGATAACACGATTAGTTGTAGTATATGGTATGGATGATTCATAATATGTATCCTCGCCCGGCAATGGACTTCCTTTTCTTTTACCTTTATTATTATTTCTTTTAAATGATAATTTACGATAATCAAAAAATGGTCGAGTTTAAAAAGATAACAGATGATAGTAGATATAATGTAGAATAGAAGCTGCTAACTAACCTTCTGTTCATAACAACAAATTTTTATCGAGAAAAAAATTCTATCCACAGGAAAAACTTTAACCAATCCAATAAACAATTAGCTAATGAAAGTTTGAGAATTCCAAAAAGGTCACCAATTACAGAAAGAACTCCCAAGAAATAAAAGCAAAGTGAGATTTTACGAATTAATATTATTAATATTGATGATTGAGAGAAATTTTTTTTTTATAATATTTATATACGAAACTCCCAGATGACAGATGAGATAAATTTTACACAATCTGGTGTATCTGAATATTAATATTGTTCTAATGGCGTACATGCAGTAATTAATAAACCGGTTTTACGACTGGTAATTTTTACGAACTTTATTTTAAGATAATTATGATAATTTAAGATTGTGGATATTTCAAGTATCCCAAGTATCTTTCTTAAAAAAGAATTGTCCTCGAGTCTTGAAGAATGTGATTCACGATGACTTGATGGACTTGGTTCTTGTTTTTCACGAAAAGACCTATCAATGCCGAAACTATTGATGTGGCACTCTGCCCTAAAAAATGATATATGCATTCATTCTGTCTCAACTGAATTTTCTATTGGGAAACTTGGAGTTAGCTGGTTGTCTTAGGATTACGGAAGCAGTGAACACCCTATATTAATTACAGGAGAGTTTACAGTAACATGAGCCAGATTTATTGTTACTTTTGCAAATGATTTTTAAAGAACTCGGCAATTATAAACCAGAAAGGAACCCAGAGACAAAAATGGATGACAAGGCGATGGAACTCACACCTTACATGGGGCTTGAATTAAAAACACTGTGTTCTTGGAATCGGTGTATAGGCGCAGTCAAATTTCATTATAAAAATCTGCAACGCAAGGTAAAAGAAAAAGAAAGTAATTTGTTTGCAGCTATCCAAGCCGTTTATTCTTGTGAGAGTATGCTTTTTGTCAACCATTGTAGAAGCCTTGAAAAAAATGAATATTGAAATATTGGTAAGATCCTCCAGCGCACAAAAGGTACTCTAATTTGCTGGTTTTTCCGGCATATTTTTCATTTTTCCCGGTAAACATTTTTTATTATTTCCGACGAACATTTTCATCCCATTTCAGTCGCATGACATTTCCCACCGATCTATGGTAAAATTTTATAATCGAATGTATTCACGCCCTCATTTGATACCCTTGCCGTGTAACAACCACCATCAAATTTGAGATATAACTTCTTTATTATATGTATCTGCTTTAAGAAAATTTTTAAAGGCAGGTTGTTAATAAACCGAAAATAATCTGACCCTCAAAGTCAAATTTTGCCATTATATTCATATATGTAAAATTTTGTTTGGCGTGTCCAATTGCAAGTATAAGTAGAAATAAATGTCCAATATTACATTATTATGACTATTTACAGATTTATGATCACTTAGATATGTCTTATATAGTAAAATCATTTATTTTAAAAGTAAATAAATAAATGATATTAAAATTTTCTTTGCCTATATACATAAATAATGATTGGAATAATAAACATGCAACAATAATAATTAAAAAGTGTTTTATCTCTGACTTTATACATTTAATTATTTATCATAGAGATGTTATTAAATATAAGTTAAAATAAAAGAGAAATTTATATACATAAATAAATAACAAATATAACTATTGAATGATTGATAAACCATTCGTTAGTATATTTTGCAAGCTTCATAGATCTTGTCATTAAGACTTACTTTGATCACTCCTATACAAACTATTGAATAATTGATAAAACATTGTTAGTATATTTTGTCCATAGATCTTGCCCTTAATGCTTACTTTGATCACTCCTATGAATAATTGATGAAACATTCATTATGTTTTGTTCATAGATCTTGTCCTTAAAGCTTACTTTGATCACTCCTATACAATTATTGAATAATTGATAAAATGTTTGTTAGTGTGAGCATGCAATCCGAGTTACCTAATAAAATAGGTTATTTAATGTTCAACACACACTAGGACAGTCCCTCGCCTAGGTTTTAC
>CAJVPN010001583.1:0-13289 GCA_910592215.1 Entrophospora candida
ATTGGTGGAATTTTGTAATTTACCAATAAAATTTTCGAAATTTCCTTATTCGAAAATGTGGACAGTTTAAGGGATAATTATTATTATTATTATTATTATTATGTTGTACAATTTTATTATCGTTGATAAATAAAAAAAAAGTTATTTTTAAAACCATCACGTGATGATCATTAATTACCTTGGTTACTGGATATCTCGTTATAACGGACCATTGAGGCCAAACCAATGTGTCTGTTATAACGAGGTTCGACTATATATCTAAACTGCAATTTACAGATTACTTTCACAATTTTACCAATTATTCACGTGACAAAGTCGCAGATCTTTTACAAATTTGGATTTATTGGATTCTTTATAAAGCAAGATCAGCATAAAAATTTTCTGCAAGTGACGCACCACGTGATGTCTTTAGATGATTCGCACCATAGAAAGTTTTTTTTTTGAGTTATTTAGTAAAAAAAAAAGTTAAAATGGTTTAAAGTTGGGTAACTTTACTATGTTATTTGAAATTTCAACAACTATATATGGTTGGCTTGGTCTAAAGACTCCTAATTCTGCGCCATGTGGCCAATTTTTCAAAAATTATTTCTTAAAAATGAGTGATCTGCATTGATTTTAAATAAGGATTGGTGGGGATAATTACACTAATAAAACACATATCTCTCGATAATCTCCAACCAATTTTTAAAAAATTAAACAAACCCTTATTAAAAGTAAAATGATTTTTTTTAGTCAAAATAATATGTTGAAATTACCAGAACCTTCTGAACGTGAACACAGAAGGATTATTGGTATGTGGGAAGCTAGCTTGAGTGAAAGAGGGATTAAAAAAAATTGAACATAAAAAAAAAACAACAATTCATGATACAATAGCAAGATATAGAGATGGAGGACAAATAAAATCAGCACCAAGACCAGGTAGACCAATAATAGCATAAGTTTGTGATAAAAGAGGTCTTATGAAAATTGTTAAAAAAGATAGAACACAAACTCTCTTTGATCCTATTAACCAGTTTAATGAAATAAATAATTCATCTGTAAGTTCTTTAACTGTACGTAGATATCTTCATGAATTAGGTTATTATGGTTGTGCCAGATTGAGAAAACTCTTATAATTGAAAAAAAACAGAAAGATTGTTTAACATGGTATTGTTTAAGAAGAAATTGGATTAATGAATGGGATTTAATAATATGGAGTGATGAACCACGTTTTGAAATATTTCTCATTATATGTGGCATAGACCTTAAGAAAAATATGACATTGACTGTTTAATTCCAATGGTAAAACATGGTGGTAAGGCTCTTGGTAGATTGAAATGTTTATAATCAAAAGGCATCAATCATTCTGGAAGAGTGAGAATTCTTTGGAGAGGTGCAATATCTTTTTTCACACCAATATAATGACCACTGGTCCATGTTAGCACAGCCTTCTGGAGATGGTCCATTAAAGTTTAGGGATCTTGGTGCATTGAAATAATTAATGCTAGCACAATTTGTAAAAGTGTTGGGATTTCTCAAGATGCTAAACAATGAATTTTATATCATTTATCAAGAAAACCAGATTAATTTTCTTATATAGTTTGGAGATTTGGCATTCTCAGATAAATATCTAAAATTGTAATTTTTTTATCAATTTGTTTGCTTATCAATTATATTAATTCACATTCAATACTAACCAAAAATAGCTGTTAACAGCTAATAAATACGTCCAACCTATGGAGGGACATTCGATGGTTATCAGACCATTTGAAAATTTATTTTATTATCCAAACCCAATTATTCAGTTATTTTCCCGAACTTTATCCATTTTGATAAATAAATTTATTCAGTAAATGCTCAATCATTTATTTATCCACTTTATTAATTAAATTTATTCAGTTAATGCTCAATCATTTATCCGAACTTTATACAGAATGAATAAAATGAGTAAAACAAACAAGACGAATAATTTGAATAATTTGAATAAAAACAAGTAAAATGAATAATTCGAATAATTAAGAAATTGTATTAGAAACTATATTAATAACGATAACAGCTGCACACAATTCATTGTTTTAAATTTAAATAATTATGAATGACGATAATTACATTATTAAGAATGACGTCTTTTCAATTGTCTCTACAACAGGCACAGTGGAATATATTTGAATTAGATTTTAACCGAGTCAAACCGAGCCATTTATAGGTTCGAATCAGAATCAAAGCACATTCATATTCGATTTGTATTCGATTTGTATTCGATTCGAATGAAATGAATCAAAAATTAGGTGATTCGAATTAGAATCGATTTGACTCGAATTTCATTAATTCTTTCAGGGCCTTACCTGCATCAAGGCAACAATTCATATAGTGCACAAATCCAGGGATTGACATTACCCTATGCAGCTGTCAGCATCGATAGAAATATTTTTGCTTGCGCCTGGTCAAGTATATGTAGCAATGAGCAAAGTGTCTCGAGATCTTGGATTTCGACTTTTCTTGTGTGATCATTCTGTGATTCAAGAGCACGCAAGATTGAAAAGCGTAACCTAGAGAGGTCAATTGATTAATATATATATATATATATATGAGAATATCGGATTTAATTTTTTTTACTATTAATAAAGTTTTACTTTGAGTTATTCCTGATTTTGTTTATTGCAAAAAAAACTACATGAAGCAATTCTAAAATTTTTTTTATAGTTCTAAAAATCTAATGCTAATAATAAAGAACGCAGAAGATTTAGGGGTGTGCTCAATTCAATTATATCCACGGAAAGAAATTTGAATGAAAAGAATAATTATCTAATATTAATACTAATATGAATTGACTTTTTACATTTATGACTACTAATTTAAAATGTTTGATATGAATTGATTAGAATTGAATGAAAAATGATTATCAGATTATATTAAATGAAAAAAAAATATTATACGGAAAAAAAATTTATTTTAAAAATAGTTTAGAGATATAAACAAATAGTAAAGGAGGTTTTACACGTTTGACGTTGTTAGCTTTGTTGGCTTTTTTGGAGGAAGAGATTTAACGGTAAAATTCATAGTTGTGCACCCTATTGGATCGTCATTAGGATCAGTAACTAATAATAATTGTTAATTATATTAGTAAATGAACAAACAAGTTAACTAATGAGCTAATATATAGATAAATGATAAAATGATAACATACCAAGAATAAGTTGTTGAAAATCAGTTTCACTTATACTAACAGTTTGGCGGGAAATGAAGGTAGTTTGTGTATAATTGAAATTGAAAGGGTAATTGGGATTTTGATTGAAAGGTGCAGTTGAAGTTGCAATTGTAACATTATAATCTTCATAATTGTCATTGTCAAGTGAACATATTACGGTGAACATTGAACAAAAATCTGCAATGCTATTATCAATATCAGCACCATTATAGTAAGTAATGATTCTCATTTTACTACCATCTTTTATGAAGTTGTTATTATTATTATTAAAGCCCTCGATGTTTAGAATGGAACTTTGCCCTATAACAACTTGGTTGGGGATATTGTTTGAGGTAACTGTGTATGTGGTGAAGTTAACCGTCAAATTATAATTATTATAATCATCACATGATTGTGAGTAAATGACAATTGGAAAAACGAATAAGAAAAAGAAAATGTTGAATAATTTGTTCATTTTTTTCAATTTTTATTTTTTTTATTTTTATTTTTTTGAAAATTGTTTTTACCACTTTCAAAAGAGTAGATGGGAATTGGTTCCTCTTTTATATACCCCTTATATAATCAAAATGAATAGAATGTGCACTGGCTATTATTAGAAATTACCAAAAATTACCACGTCCGTGTAACAACCTACTATTACTATCAGTATTGTGTGTGGTGCTAAATCCCGGCACCTCTAATGAAATATTGTACACCAATTTCATTGGTCTTGTAAAAACGAAAGTATAAAAAAAACTAAATAATGGAATTTAATGTATCATCTTTATCACGGAGTTCAAGTACAACAAGTTTTTACCCAAAATTGACAATAATAACTATTTTTTTTTTAATATTGTGGCGTAAATTTACATGCAGATTATCTTGTATTACCTTGGAAGAAATAAACTTTACTTGATAATTGAGAAAGGGTTGGATATTGGATATTATAATTTGGTTTTAAATCTTATATTATTTTTATAAAAACATGTATTTTTTTTTCCTTAACGTTAAATTTTAAAGGTCGAGATTATCCAAAAACACTGGACAAATTACCTGAAAATAAATCGTATGATTATGCGAACTATTTCTATAATATAAAATACACGCTTGAATATTTGATGATTCCTATTACAAATCAACCTTATCAATCGATGAAGGGACTTTGGAGATATATAGCATTTAAATTAAAAAACGCTCATAAAAATCTTTTTAATTCCTATCTGCATGAAATTGCTAATCCTTTTAACTTGGTGTTCAAAATTCTCCACTTCGAAAGTCAAAAAAAGAATTAACATTTATTCATTTTAATTTAGATTACTCGTTTGTTTTGAATTTCTTAATATTAATTTTCATTATAAAAAAATTATAAGCCGATAAGGAAAGACTGACAGAAAAAAGAAATGGATAAAGTTTGGGCGTTTTTTATTATAATTGAATTGATTCACAAAAAATTGCCAAGTTTGTTTGATACAATAATCAGCGGAAAAAACAATCATTTAAGTGCGTTTTTTTATGCTGCCCAACAAATCAATTTTGTAGATCCATGAGATTTACCACAATTCATCCAAATGCTCTTTATGCTGCCATTAATGGATAGAACAGAATGAATATATATTTGGTATTATTAAAAGCAACTATTCATTCAGTATAACGTTGTTTGCATTGCTATTTACAAAAGCGATTTTTGCAGATATTCTATATGCTGAATCTGTTTGTTACAATGAAAAAAAAAAAAAATGAGTAAATTAAATTCTAGACAAAGCCTATTACTCCACGCATCCAATTTAGAGTTTATTGTAGAAGCAAATGATAATACTTAAAAATAGAAAGGTGCTTATTCTGGATTTTACTATCTTTATTTGTCAACCAACCAACCAACCAACGAATGTTTATCGTCGATTTTTTTATATAAATTAGGCGTAAATCCTCTTTTATTAAATTTTGAATTATCTATTCATAGATTATTCAAGGATGTTTTTTGCAATGAACTTAAAAATTCTTCGGTTCAAGTTTTATCAAAAACTTTTTATTTTCCTTTTATTTTGTCTTTTATTTGTTTGTCTTATTTCCACATCAAACGCACAAGATGCTGAACCAGCAAAAAATCCAAGTCCGGCTGAACAGAAACAAAACAGCCTTGTTCCTAACAATATAATACAGTTTCCGATAAGCGATCCAACTCAATCAAAAAGTGGTTTTACGTGTCCTGTTGTTGGAAATTATAACGATCTTAAGATATACCCCAGCTTTTTCTCTCAACTAGGAACGTTCTTCCCTATTCTAGGTCTTCTTTTCACTGTGGCTGTTTATGGTACAACATCCGTGTTTGGATATATAACAACATGTCTACTTGATGATATTGTTATTTTGGGGACATCCTTAGTACTCATCATTTCGTGGTACAGCTTCACAAAACCATTTTGGTTGGTTTTATTAGCGAATTTATTGGAAGGTGCTGCGAGCAAGCGTGGCACTTTATCAACTTTTTTCATTGTAAAAAAAGCTGTTGTGATTGTTGGATCTGATTCTGGACCAGTTGGAATTAATTACACTGTTCCTATCGTGATACTTGGTTGTATTTTTATTGTAACTGGTATAAGTTCTCTGGTTATACTGGGGATTCTCAGAATTGATTTTCACAAAAAACGGGAAATTCTTAGCAATCCAGATAATAAAAACTACAGGCGTTTCTACAAGAGAATAAAAGGCATCATTATTTGGATTTACTTTATTCATTCACTTGAAATAGTAATTTATACTGCTTTGCAATTCGCATATGTCTTTAAAGTGCTATTAACCATACAAGGAAGTGGGAGCATTGGTTTTTCTGCAGTTCTAAGAGCATTTAATTTGCTAACCATAAATTATCTCATGAAGTTTGCTTATTTCATCTCAACCACCACTTTAATTACCTCATATTACTTTCCTAATTTAGAACTACGTTTCATAAAATTTGTGAAAGGGTTTTTCACAAAAGAACCTGTTAAACTTTCCGAGAATGAAAAGAGGTTTTACCAAGGTTTTATTCGTAAAAAAACTTTCTTTCTTACCACTACTCTTTCCTTGGGTCAAATATTTTTTGAATATTACTGGTTTTGTACTCCTCCAGTTATTAGTACAGTCTTCAACACTATTCTTACAACAGTTTTGACTCGTGCAGTCGCATCATTCTTTTCTAACCGGGGAATAGTTAAATATATTTATAAAAAAAAAAAATATATTAGTAAAGATGAAGCAAAAGAAACTATCGATGGAGATATTCAAGATATCAATGAAGAAGATGTCGAAGATAAAAAAAAGGTTTATGCACAAGTCAGCATTATGGATATTCATAATGTTAAAAGTTTTAATATAAATAAGGATAAGTATGATGGTAGCAGCATTATAAATCCCAAGAAATTGGAAAAATATTTAGTTGATTCCACGGGTAATTATATTTATGTTTATAAAAAAAACACTGAAGAAAAAAGTAATCCAGAAGAAGAAAATACAAAAGAAAAAGGCAGTCCAGAAGAAAATACAGAAAAAAAAAGTACTTCAACAAAAAATATTACAGAAAACGATGATGATGAGATTATTGAATTAGATAAAAGTGTATCTACAGGACCAAGTCCAATAGAAGAAAAAAATAATAAAGATACAATTACTAAGAAATTCAAGTCTAAGCAATATTACTACGTTATGCCTGTTCAAGATTCTATGTACTTTGTTGAACTTGAATTTGATAAAAATAAAATCGAGAAAAAAAAGCATGCATACCAGAACGAAAAGAACAAATACGTTGAGGCAAAGAAAAAATACAAGGATATATTAAAAAAAGAAAACGAGAAAGAAAATGAAGAAGAAATTAAAAAGCTCAAAGAAATAAAGGATAAATATGAAAAAATAAAGAGCAATTACAATCAAATTTTGGAGGAAGAAAAAAAGGAGAAAAACGTTAACAAATCCGAAAAAATCGAGAGTGAATACAAGAAAGTAAAGAATGAATACGATACATTAGAAGATAGTGCAAAGGAGGGGATGAAGATTGAATACGAGTACAAAAAGAATGAATACGAGTACGAGAGGGGAAAAATAGCATACAAGGAAAAGTGGAAAGAATATGAGGAAAAAAAGAAAGAATATGAGGAAATAAATGATGAATGCGAGAAAATAGGAGGAGGTGAAAAAATGAAAGAATACGAGAAAAAGTGGGAAGAATATCAGAAAAATAAGAAAGAATACGAGGAAATAAAGGTTGAATATGAGAAATTAGAAGGAGATAACAAGGAGGCGAAAAGGACTGAGTACGAGGAAAAAAAGAAAAAATACGAGGAAGAAATGGAGGAATACAAGAGGAAAAAAGAAGAATATGAAAGTAAAATGAAAGTATACAAGAAAATAAAGTATGAATACGAGAAATCAAAAGAAGGAGATAAAAATAAGACTGAATACGAGAAAAAAAAGAAAGAATACGAGGAAATAATAGAGGAATACAAGAAAATAAAGGAAGACGAAATGAAGAATGCAAAGGATGAGTACGAGAATGCAAAAAAAATTTACGAGAATGCAATGACAAATTACGAGAAGGCAATGAAAGATTACGAGAAGTCAATGAAAAGTTATTTGAACATAATTGAAAAGGATAAAGAAGTGGAGAAGAAGAAGAAATACTATGAAAAAAAGTATGAATACGAGTATAAAAAAATAAAGAAAGAATACAAGGAAAAGAAGAGAGAATATGAGGAGTCAAAGAGAGAAAAAGATAAAGTGCGTGCGAAGGCAATGAAAAAACTCGGGGATGGAAAGAAGAAAGGAGATGGAAAGGGGGAAAAACAGAGTGAACAAAATAAGAACGAACCTGAACTTACTATACAGCAAACAATTCAGAAGGAAATGAAAGAATACGATGATAAAAATAAGAAAAAAAATGATAAAATAAAGAGTGAATACGCGAAAATATTGGAAAAATACATAAACGCAAAGGACAAAAGATATGAACAACGAAAGGAGAATATAAAGGCTGAGACAAAGGAAAAATACCAGAAAGCGAAGGAAAAATACATAAATGATAAAAGGAATGAAATAATAAAAAAATACAAAGATGATAAGCCGGAGAAAATAATGGAAGAATCCGAGAAAGCAATTGTTGCAAAACACGAGATGGAAAAAATAGAATACGAGAGTAAATTGACTGAATACGAGAAACAAATGGAAGATTACGATTATTATTCTGCAGATCTTGATAATTTGTATGACGAGTACTATAAAATAAAGGGTGAACTCGAGGAAAAAATAGCTAAATTCGAGTACGAGACAAAAAAGAAAGAATATGAGGAAATGGAGAAAGAGAACGTGGAAGACGAGAAAAACTCTAACGATGCAGAAACTAATAAAGAATATGAGAATGCAAAGAAAAATTACGATAAAATATACAAAATAAAAAAGGGAGAATATGAGAAAGCAAAGAAAGAATACGAGTGGGTAATGTTGGAAATAATTTATAATTACAAAGAAGCAAAGAAAGAATATGAGAAAGCAAAGGAGATGGAAAAGAAGAATATAACAGAAGAAAAGAAGGAAAGAACCAGGAAAATCAAGGAAGCAATCAAGAAAGAAATTGAGAGGATCAGAAATGATATAGGTTGTGATGGAATTGCATTTCACGACTATGCCGGTGGAAGTTTCGAAAAACAAAATGAAATCTCCAGATTCAGACCAAATGACCTTGAAAAAGGACTTCCTCCTCCTCCTATTAAACTTATTAGAAATTGTAAGAAAATCGAAGGCCACGTCTTGATTAACATACTTGAAACAGGATTCCTAAATTATATTGTCTATTCTCACCGTTCTTCTAAACAGCCCGGATTACTAAAATGGATAAAATGGAAATACCATCTGTATATTAACCAGCCTGGTTGCAAACAATCCTGGAGAGAAGAGAAAATGAAATTGAGGGAAGAGGTCCTTAAAGCGGAACTGGAAAATCTAGATCCCGCACGGAAGGAACAAGAATTGGAGGAGCTGATAAATCAGGAATTCGAGAAACTGGAGAAGCAGAAACAACGACTGGAGGAGCTGAAAGAGGAACAGAAACAAATAGGCCCATTACCTCATTATTTAATTTAAATTAAAGGGTTGGTTTTGACAAAAAACTCCATATCACACAATTTCTAATTAACATTAATATAATTTTATTTTATTCTAATATAATAAACAATAGTAACTTTTTCATTGTCTTTTTGTTTTTTGTTTTTTAAAAGAATTCATATATATATTATTCTATATTATTAGCATAATTAAATCTTGATGGTTTGTCACGGTTATTAATCGAAGATTCTTAATTGAATTTAGAAAAAACCACCTAATAAACGTAATATATGATTTAATTTATATTCCTTAATTTCATGGTGATGAATATAAACATGCAGATTTGATAAAATTATATTTCATTTATTGACATTATCTCTTCGATCATGGAATATTTAAAATAGAATTTGCACCGCTGCTATATGTTTTGACATTTGATCTTACCTCCTATGCATTTTATATTTTATTATATACTTGTTTTCTTGCTATATATGATAAGTAACTGCGCTGTTGTTAATATTAATCTTTCTAATTCTATTTCATATTCTTAAAGGATCAATCATCTAAAGAGAAAGTTTTATTAGTAATGAGCGGGTTTGTTTCATTAAACATGCCTTTCTATTTACAATAATAAATTTAGACGGATGTTTCTCTGTATCATAACCATTAACTAATCCTTCTTTCCAAACATCACTGCATAAACACCAATTTTGCCCAATTGATCAAATCTTGGCCACTATTAATTATAGACTTATATTATTGCTTTATCACCAGGAAGAAGCAACGCGCTAAGTTCCACTTTACTGTGACAAGAATATCTTTGGGCTATATGAATATCTGTTCTAGTAAGAGGCTCCAGATTTTGGCTATTAAATAATGCTTTTTTCAGAGGTTCTGCATAAGTGAGATGGTGACTACAAAAATTAATGATCAATTTTCATGATTTTTGGAAACTTCTGTAAAAATCTCCCAACTCAGAGCATAAAGAATCTGACTTGGGTTTTAGATTTTTATTAAATGCTTCAACAAACTTGACTTTTGCCCTACAAAAAGTTTGGATATTTGTTTTCTTTAAGTAATACTAGCGATGCTAGCCTGTAGAAAAACTTGGTCGACTAAATCAAACAACTCTAAACTAAAGTTGGTGTCTGTAAATGTTTTGACCTGCAGATTTTAAAACTCGAGTTGCAATCTTTTCTGAACCTCTGCAACCCTGCAACTGCCTGCAACTATAATTATGATGACTTAGGATCAAAATGGAATCACATAACTTCAAAATGGGATTTATTGTTTTAAATAAAATCATATTAAAAAATTTTTTTTTGATAAAAATAAATTTAGTTTTATAGTGATTGAAGTAGCTGACCAACCAGAGGTTGCAGGCAATTACAGACAGTTGCAGCAGTTGCAGCATTAGATGTCAATATTTTTTGGGTTGCAACCTCCTGAGTTGAAAATTCCTAGTTGCAGAGCCATCTTTACTCTAAACCTACTAGGAAAGAACTTGATAAAATAATTTACAGTTGATAAAAAACTTCTTAGATGGTATTACCACTATCATTACTATTATTTACTATTGTTATTATTTAATCTCCTAATTCATTGTTATTTAATGGTTCACTAACAGTTACTATCCAAATAAGGTTATTTGATTTATTCGTTATAAATTTGAATAATAATAAGAATTCTAATCACCAATAGAAAGCTTTTATTATCTTTTATTTTTTTTAAAGAGCAAATGCATGTTTTTTCTTTTGTGTGATCTAAGTAATGCATATCAACCAAGTGCCTATGCCACAAAGTTCTGCATTAAAATTCCAGACGTAAAAATGAATGTTAAAAGAAATTTTTTTTTTAGTCATATCACTACTTAATTTGCACTTTAAAAAATTTTAATCCGTTACATTCTTGAAACACACATTTCATAGCACACATATTAAAATACGACTTTCAATAACAAAATAAATGATCATAATGGGAATACGGAATATACAAAAATAATTATAGAAAAATGCGAATTCGATTCTATTTTCTCTTATAAATCAAAAAGATTCGGCTGAAATTCCACCAATCTCCTCACTTTCTACCAGAAGATCTCAAAAATTGGCAATTTTATTTTCCTGTGGATATTCCAAATACAATAAATATGTCATTCACACCATTTAATTCCATTACAAAATGATCAATTGTTCACTATTTCATAATAGATGGGCCGAATCCTGCAGTTTTACCCGTCACATACCCAGATTACGATAGGGTTTGAATAAAATATGTTGTGACCATGTAAATGTGGTGGTAATCGTATCTAATAATATTTGGTTAAACAGTCAAATTAACGACACTTTATGTTTGAACGATATCTATATTTTTAGCATTTCTAATTATTTTTTATAAGCATTCCTATTATTTTTTTTTTAATAAATTGTATATCATATGTTATATTCCTTTCTTTTTTTTTTTTGTGATTTAATTATTCACACTGTAAATTCCTTAAAAAAATGCATGTATTACACAATCAATGCATCATGCACGAACTTCAACACTTTTTTATTTGGAACACAAAAAGAATACACTTTTTCATTTAACGATACAATTTTGGATAAATAAAAATTTTTTTTTTTGGAATTATTGCACACAAACATTTGTGGGAAAAGTAAAATTATTCTTGGCAAACACTTCTTGTTATCGATGTTCTTTATCTTTTTGCATTGTTATACAAAGATAATCTTTGCGAATAAATGCCAAATTTGTTTGATACAAAATCCGTGGAAAAAAGTAAAAATCAACTTTATCTCTTGTTCTACACAATCGATTTAGTGTTCTACGATGCTCTTTATACTGATATTGATGGAAACAGAATGACAACGTTAATATTGGAATATTATTTAAATGTTTTCTCCATTTAGCATAACTTTGCGCAGTTTTACAACAACACGATATTCTATATTTAAGTTCCTTACAAACGTCTGTTAAAAGATTGCATTGGATATTATTAAAAATACTTCTTCATTTAGCAACCAATGAATTTTTACCGTTTATTTGTTTATAAAATAAGTCTAAACCATTTTTTATGAATCCTTCTCAATAGATCGCTCCAAATATATCTTATCCACAACAAATCACAAGATCAAATCCAGATGATCAAAGTCCAGCTCAAGAACAAAAAAATAGTCATATTCTTAATAAGATAATCTAGTTCCTAATAGTCAATCATCAGTTACCTTTTTACGCCTTTTTTTTAACGTAGCTGTTATATGTGTTTGGATACATTACCGCATGTTTATTTTATGATGTTGTTATCTTTCGTATTCGTCATTTTGTGGTATACTTTTATCAAATAAATTTGGATTTGCGTGTATTTTCGCAAGAGACATCCCAAGATTTCATGATTTCGTTGATGTTGTTTGGTTCCTTACATTCTGAATGGATATTGGTGACTTCATTGCAGACGGCTTTGTATAAAAGTAAATCTGTAACAACTTTTCTTATCATAAAGAACACTCTTGTCATTAGGTCCTATGTTACCGATGATGATTACACTAAGGCTACTTAAGCACTTATGTCAATCTGCTGTGATTGTTCTGGTTATCAGATATTAGTATTTGTTTACAAAAAATGGGAATTAGCAAAAAACACAAAAATTACTTCAAGGAATTAAAAGACATTATTATTTGGGTTTACAACACTTGCAAAAAACAAACCATCTCTTGGATTTCAATTGTAATCTATAATTTAACCTTTTCTCTTGTGGATAATAATATCAATAAAATTTCCGAAAAGATTATGCTTCATTTATGATATTACCGATTTAATCGTATACTTGTTTTCTTGCTATATGATAGGTTACTTACTTGTCTATTAAAATTAGTGGAGAGACAATGAATTGGATTTTGAATAGACAAAATTCTTCGTTGACCAGCATCATCTTTTTACATTGCATTTTTAAAAACATTTACAAAAAATATTTACATCAGAACAATGTTGCATGACGAAACTTTCGACTTTAGTCATTGACGTGACGAAAGTGCTGACTAAAGTAGTTTCTCACCAAGAG
>CAJVPN010001584.1:0-13288 GCA_910592215.1 Entrophospora candida
TTATTACTTTTTGGAAAGATGCAATTGAATCTAATATTTCTAGTTATTCTGAAGAACAGCTTGATGAATTAGAAGAAGTAAAAAAAATATTTGAGGAAGCAGATAAAAAACCCTTTAATCCTTCAACAATCATGGCAACTGTTCATCCAAATGCTGTTTATACAAGTAGATTATTGAATTTTACAAATCTTCCTCAACCCATAAACTCCAATAAAGTTACAATTATTAGTAATAATAATGGTAATTATCATCAATTGTTTGATTATTAATTTTAAAATTCAATATCAATACTAACATTAACATTGTTTTTATTATATCATAATTATCATATTTATAGAATCTAATCAAATTGATTTAGATTGTATTAATAATTGTAATTATTTCAATTATTTGATTATTATTTTAAAAATTAAATATCAATATTAATATTATTTTTATTTATAGGTTTTAATCACATGAATTTAAATAGTACTAATAATGGTAATTTTTTGATTATTAATTTAAAATTCAATATCAATATTAACATTAATATTATTTTTTTATAGACTCTAATCAAATAAATTTAGATATTTAAATTTATGAATAAATTTTATTCATTTGATTATTGGAATAATAATAAGGAACTGTATAATCAAAGCCCTCCTTGTGGTTTAACCTAGTGTTGTTAGCCAGTAGAGAAACCTTAGCTGGCTAACATTACTAGTTTAACCTGATTGAAGTGGCCTATCACCATGCCTCTTATCATCATTTAGTATTATTTATTTATTATTTTTTATTTGTATTTTTATATTCAACATCTATATATATTGTTTTAACATTACAATTTATTAATTTGTTTTCTTGATTAAACTTTTTAATATGCAAGACTTAGAAGTTATTTTAAAAATCTATTAATCAATTTACATTCCTCCAATAACTGAATTTTATCATTATAATTTATAAGATTCAAATTGAATGGTTGTAAATGGAGAATAGCAATAATGTTCACTTTATAATTAATTAAATCTATATTATCTAGAGTTTTGTTTATTGCAAGGTATTACACACTCAGGGTCTCTAAATTTACTTAAACTGAATCATTTATTTTATTTTTGTTGATTTTAAAAATAAAACTTTCATCTATTTCAATATTAATAAAAATTGTCTGGAGTTTTTTTTTTATTCCAACAAACCAAGTCTAACCAATTTTTCAGCATTCTTTGATATTTGCGTGATAACTATTGTTTGTTCAATGTTATAACATTGATTTCAAAACTTTTCCTTATTTCTGATCCAACCAGGAATTAAACTTTCCATTACCTATCGCTGGATCTTTTGAAGCAGCAGCAGTAATTGTGATGATTTTTGATTGGCATTCATTATTACAAGTATGATATTATCAATTGTTTCCAATAAGATTTGATTAAATCTGATTCCATTATAAAATATATTTTTTTTCCAAGTCTTCTTACTTTGTCTTCAATTTCATCCAATTCCCAATCATCACTTTTCAATATAGGGTTAAGCAATGATTTTTCAATAATTGTTGTCAGTCATCAATCATCATCAACAGCAATTTTTTAAAAAAGGAATAATTCTGGAATTTTATAAATCGATTCTTTAATATAATTATTAAAGCTCTGCATGAGACAGTTCGCAAGGAGCTTTAATAATTATAAAATATACTGGATGATGATAGATAATTTGATGAAAGTGTATAAAGATAATAACATCCATTCTCTTCCTTCAATGAATGAATAAGTAGCCTTAAAATTATCAATTAATTCATTAAAACATAATTCATCCATCACAGACTTTATAAATTCGATTATTTCATCATGATCCAGACTATCCTACAACAATTGTACTGTATATGAAAAATAAATATTATAATGATAGTTTAGAATATTGTATTAAATAGCTTTATTAAATAAATCCTTTCTATAATAAATGATATTTCATCATCATTACAAATTAAATTAAACTTACATTAAGAGGAGGATTTCAAATATTTTCTTTTGCAAAAATATAATGATACCATCATCATTAGATCTTTTTACGATTATTTTGATAACCCTGCTTTAAAATATCATATTAATAATATATTTTAATGGTAAAACATTTTCATTAGGCTGTTTAATATAATCAGAAAAAATTTACACAAAATAAATTTACAAAAAGAATAGGGCTAAAAAAAAAGGTTATTATTATTATGGAATATATTGAAAACCCTTCATTATCACAAAAAGAAGCATGGGCAAGGTAATTAAATAGTCAGTTTTCGTTCCTTCTCATCAATTCTTATTTTTTTCTAATATATTAATAAATTTTTGTTGATTGAAAAAAAAAAGAGAACAAACGGAATTAAAATTAAAATTAATAGAAAAAGATGAATTAAGTTTTAAAAAAGTAACCAATAAACGAAAAAATGATAGTGATGGTGATGGCGAGGATGGTGATGAAATTATAGAGTTCCAAGGATTAAAATATATTGGAGGTGTTGATTTAAGTTTTATCAAAGATAGTCAAGAAGATGCTGTTGCTTCATTAGTGATATTAGAATATCCAAGTTTAAATGTATGTATAGTATACATACAACGTATATATGTGTAATTATTTATAGCATCAATAAATTATGTACACATATATTAAATAATTAGGTAATTTATGAAAACTTTTTAAGCGTAAAATTAAAACTTCCGTACATTGCTGGATTTTTGGCATTTCGAGAAGTTGAATCTATTCTAGAATTGCTTAAAACACTTGAAAAATCAAATTCATCTATATATCCACAAGTCATAATCGTTGATGGTAATGGTACACTACATCCAAGGGGGTTTGGTTTGGCATCTCACCTAGGCGTTCTTGCCAACATTCCAACAATTGGAGTTGCCAAAAATTTCTTACAAATCGATGATGGAGAAAATTTAACAATGGTAAACGTAAAAAATATGGCAAAAGAGAAGTTGAGTAAAGGTGGTGATACTTATTTGCTTGAAGGAAATTCCGGGACCATATGGGGTGCTGTAGGTGCAAAATTTAATTGATTGGTTGATTATTATTATTTCTTCGATCAAACTAATCTACTATTTTTAAAAAAGGCACTTAGGAGTCTAGATTCTACTACAAACCCGGTGTTTGTTTCTATTGGTCATAGAATAAGTCTCGAAACCGCCATACATTTAGTACTTAAATGTTGCAAGTATCGTGTACCTGAACCTACAAGACAGGCTGATGTACGATCACGTGAATACATCAGAAATCACTTTTTTTGATTCTATAAAACCATCATCTAACACCACCATTACCACATGTTCCATATCACCATCATGAAATATTTCATAAAATAAAGGTACGCCCATGTATAAATATTTATACTACTCATTGTTAGTAATAATCTCCTTTCTTTTATTAACTTCTCGAATGTGGATGATCTTTTAGGGTTCTGGACAATTTGTAATAATATGTTGATTACTTGATTAATATTAAAAAAAAAGATTTGCAATTTATTTTGAAATAAAAAAATACAAAAATCATAATTATTTGTTATTTTTATTTATCAAATATATCACATATAACATTATGACTTGCCATTAATAATAATAGTAATAATATTGCTAATGATGATGAATTATAAATGAACAATAATTGTAATAATATAATTAATAAAGATTAATAATAATAAAAATAAATGTTATTAATGTGATAATGATTATTGTTATAATTATAATCTATATATAATATAATAATATTTTAATAAATATGTTAAAATCTATTAAAGTCTTTATAATTTTTTTAAAAAAAAAGTGAGAAGAAATAAATTAAATAAAGTAAATAATATGATAAAATTAACAATGATAATGATAATATCAATTCGCAATAGTTCATTTATTCATTCGATAATCCGCTCATTCGTTCATTCATTCATTCATTCTATAATAAATATCTACCAACTGTTCCATTCATCATCCCATTTACCATCTTTCTTGGCATCTGACTTGATTTCATTTCGTCTTCTTGTAGTAGTTGTTGTTGTTGTTGTTGTTGTTGTAGACATATTTCCGTCACCATTAATGACAGTTTTTGGAGAATTACTTCTACTATTAGAATTTCTTTGCTGATAATGACTAATTGTTTCGGTGAAGAAATCATCATTATTACTATAATCACCATTATTTTGATATGATTGATTGAAGTCAGAACTTAGCGTCGGATAATTTGATCTGGCAGATGAAGAATTCGTAGCAGAAATATTAGAGATTGTTGACATTCCACGCGAAGCAGTTTCTGATACCTAAACAATTGAATTAATCGGACCCAATTAAAAAATCACCATGCAATAAAATGGAACAGAGTAAAATAATTATAAAGATAAATGGATGTCACATACTGTTTTACTAATTCCTGACACATAGCCAGATATTTGTTGCGTAAATTCAGGATCTCTAACTTTTTCAGTGGTGGGTTTTATCACACGTTCGTTAACTGTTTGACCCAAAGTTTCGGCACCTTGTGCGGCCAATTTAGCACCCTCGACCATTGATTGCCCCAAAAAATTAAGACCTTTGGTGAATACACCGACAGGATCATTCATCAAATCATTTAAATCTGGCACAGTTGAAGATGATGAGTTGGATTGTTCATTTGCAAATGCAGGGTTACCGAATCCAGTATATTTACCGCCTTGATTAGGTGGTAGATAATCGGACCGAGTTTCGTTTGTACGTCCTAAAGTTTCAAAATATGCTTCATTACGTGTTTTGTTGCTATTGTTGCTGCTGCTGCTGTTGCTGTTGCTATTATCATTTATTCCAACGATACCATTTGATTGATATGATTGATATGTTGAAGAACGTGATGACGATGATGTGGTTGGCGATGATTTTTTATTATTTTCATTTGTTGTAGCATTAATGGCAGAGGAAAATTTTGATGATTGAGTTGATGAATTTGAACGATTACTATTGGCTGATGATGGACGACTTGATATTCGAGCAGAAGTCGGCGAGGGCGTCCATTTTTTACCTTCGCATTTTGCAGTTAACTAAATAAATATACATAAAAGTGCGTGTTTAAATGTTTAGAAAAATGATTTAACGTTGGGTAAGAAAATTTGTAAAAATTTAAAATATAATTTTTAATAATTATACAAACTTTTTCACGATATTGTGCAGCAAAACTGCTATGATATTTATCTTTTAATGACATCTCTGGATAATAATCTGACGAAGATTCATAAAAATTTCGCCATTCAGTATTACCACCAAGCTATATAAATATATAAATATATAAATAAGTTGATTAATCAATTAATTGATAAAATAACAATAGCCTAAATCCAAGAAACCAAATAAAATGTTATCAATTCACTTACTTGCATTTTCTTTATCTGATCATCGTACCATTTGTCCATAGTGATAGAACGTACAAAACTAAATAATCATAATTATAATAATATAAAATTTAATTTTTTTTTTACCATTGTGTTATTACCATTATTACCACCAGCGTTAATTCAAAAAAAAATAAAAAAATAATATTCCTCATCTAAAAATATAGAAAAAACATGGATTGAAAGTTTTCTTAAATTACCTAACATGAACTCCGAATGATCGATGGACACCCGAACATTCTAAGCAGATAAATATACCAAAAGATACTGAGGCCCATTGTGGATTAGGTGAGCCACAATCTACACAATTCTAAATAGAAATAATAAACAATTTAATATAATATAAAGTATATTTATTAAATATTATAACTCATTCATTATTACCTTATTTCCTTCTTGTCTTTGAATATCATATAAAATCTTTTTATATTCAGCAGCCATTGTAATGTAATTCGATTGATAATGAATGAAATGAATGAGAGATGGACGTCGTTTTTTTTTTTTTTTGAAAGGTGAAATTTTACAAATTCTTTGTTTTAAAAATAAATTCAAACTTTGGTGTAACAATTATGTATAAATAGCTGATTGGTTAATAATATTTAACCTGATTAAAAAAAGTAGAACAATGAATTTGTATTGGTATAAAAATGGAATTATAAAACAAGATCTATTTGTTACCTATCCGCCACCACTAACAATTAATATTATTCAGTACGCATTCCAAGTCGCAGAAAATTGACTCAAATTAAAAATCTTTATATAAATTTTACTTGATATTGAAGGCCTGATTAATAAATAATAAGAAAAATCTTTATTTTGGTAAATGATAAATGATGCTAATAATCCTTGATTAGTTTCCATCATTGAATAGAGCATTAAGAAATTGTGTGCATGTTATAGAATCAACCTTATACTGTACATTTATAATTTGCCTGGGCTATTTTTATAAGATGCCTTTCCAAAGTTATCATGTATCTGGTGCTAGAAATTTTCTACGTCGAGAAAGAATAATAGACATTCTTACAACTAACTGTCTGTGTACCCGAGATTTCCAGTAAGTGACATGTGGTAAAAGATAGAAGGCCGATGAGAGATTTTGCAGAAATAAATTTTACCATTTTTCACTTAATACTCCAAAGATCATAATTATATCGGTTTTTGTCCTTGATTTCCAACTAATAATGCAAGATTTTGATGTGTGTATGCATATGTGATTAATGATTTCATATGAACACACCATTCTTTAAATTTTTTGCTGATAACATTTAAACAAACAAGAACTTTGAAAGAAATATAAATAATAAATAAAATAAATAAGAATTGCAACATTTAATATTAATATTTAGTCAGGAAAATTGATCACAAATAACATTAATTAATGTTAACAATCTTCTGGTGTAAACAAAATCTAGGTGTACAGTTATTGTAATAGCTGGAGAATTAGTTGGTTGGCGTCCATACATCTGCTGTATATGGGAACATTATTAAAAGAGCCTGGCCTTATTCCCTCACAAATCTTCATTGCAAGGTTAATCAATGATAGTTGACCTGTCGACACACCACTGACATCAATGTATATAATTCTGTCTATTGTGAAATCCAACTTCTCATGAAAGGTTTTAGAACGCGTTAAAATGAATGTGAAGTTGGCTCTACATGTGGATAAGTAAACGTTAATGAAAAATGAGCAAATGTCATTTTGATTTTTCAACTATAAAGTAATTTACAATTATTGTAAGGAGCAATAGTTATTATTACGTATGAAAAGAGGTTATTTCCTACCTAATTCCTAATTTCGAATCACGTATCACTCACTATTACTATTACTATTACGATGATACGCGTTTGAGATATTTGTTTATTTACAGTGTTTTTGTAAATTTTCTTTATTAACACTAACACTAATATAAGAATAAACTATGCAACTTCTTATTTATTCGTATTACTTGAATTGCATAATCCAATTCAAAAACGAAAAATTAAAAATTGGCATGCATATTAATGCTGCATATCAGTTTTTTTTATAAATATGAATGCACATTTGTTAACGTATAATATAAATAAAGTTGTATATAGCTTATGTATGTTAATAAAATTCAATCATCAATTGTATTTAACCGCATTGAAAAAAATGCATTGAGTGTATTTTTTTCTTTATCTTTACCAATAAATTCCTTTATTCGTTAATACCTGTGAAATGTAACCAATGGCAATAACCGTAGTAGATTTGTAAATACTCTACTATTACACGTTATTTTGATTTATTATATTAATAAAAATCTAAAATGTGATTATGCTCATTTGGTGATAAGGTTTTACAACTTCCATAACACCACCAATTACAGAAATAGCGCTAATAAAAATTATTGTATGTTCAGTATTTTGATTTGTTGGTGTCTTTTAATAGTAGTCTGTCTATGTGTCAACTTTGACCTTTTATTTCAGAATAATTTGATAGTAAGTATCTTTATCAAAAATGCATTATTGAATTTAAAGTATTTTTCTAGGTTTTTTTATTTAAGATGACTCAGAGTAATCCGCCTGATGAAACTGAGAAAGACAAATCAACAGATGAGGAATTAAAAGTTAAAGAAGAAGAGACTGATGAGCAAGTCGAAATTTATCTTGCAGATGTCATGAAGCAGTTGGAGAAGGAGCCTTTATTTGAGGTATACGGTGTGTCAAAATTTGAATTCCAGTTCTTCTGCCACATTTTCAATGTTAAACAGAAAAATTCCGTGATTATATTCGATCACAGTCCAAACAAACCGGTCGGCCGTTAAATTTCTCCAATTAAAAATTAAAGACAGTATATTTTTCACATATTTTCAGTACGGAAATGTGCTGAACCTTCCAGCAAAAGTGCACCTTTTATGAAATACACACACTGACAGCATACATACAAATAAATCAAGTATGTCTTTGGGTGTAAAATTATACTAAAAGCATACTAATACTTAAAAAAATATATATTTCATAATAAAGTGTTTATTTGGTTCACTAGATTTGTAATCTCGAACTTGATAATTATATAAAACCAAACTTGAATACACATCCCACATAATATTAATTATAAATTATCTAATACAGAAATTCAACAACAGAATATCGTACGTAGAAATATTCCAATGAGTTTACCCAGGAGTTTAAGCAACCCTCCTAACCCAGATATCCCTGCAGCACCAACACTTTGCAACACAGAACAAAGGCTTCCAGCAACAACATATCCACCATGCGCAGCCATACATGTAGCAGCCCAGGTTCCTTTAATTATTCCACCAGCACCAAAACCTATTGCTCGGATTATTCCGACAAAAATAGTTGGAAAGAGACAAATTAAAATAAATATTCCGATTCCAATAGCAATTTCGATAATGATGCCATAATTTTCTTCGAAAAATTTGACTATAACGTCATAACTGTCTACGAAAA
The DNA here is from genome assembly GCA_910592215.1 of Entrophospora candida. Taxonomy (NCBI): domain Eukaryota; kingdom Fungi; phylum Glomeromycota; class Glomeromycetes; order Entrophosporales; family Entrophosporaceae; genus Entrophospora; species Entrophospora candida. The sequence continues at coordinate 8,804 of CAJVPN010001584.1, forward strand.
ATTTGGCTATAGCATCACAAGCGTCTTTGAAAAATTTGGCTATAGCATCACCAATTCCATCAAATATCGTTCTGTCATCGATTGTCGAAAAATCGGTTATGGTCTTGTTGGACATTTCATCAATCTGGTCTGTGTTGTTGACATTTAGTGTGATTTCATTGATGTTTGGATCCTGTACGGAGAATATTGGTGGAGTTTCAATTTTATTCTCATCCAACTGATTTTTGGGTATGGGGGCGCTGACGACAGTTTGACATAATAACAATAATATAATAGCGACAATAAAAATGACTACCGCCTTGTAGGTGCTACAAAATCGAATTTAAAAAATAAATAAAAGCATAAGCGGCATATTACAAAAAAGTAAACAAAATAGTTAAAGCTTACCTTTTATTAGAGTTGTTAGTTGTCGCCATTATTTTTTTTTTAAAGTTGAATCAATAATATTTTATAAAAATTTTTTTTTGTAGAACCTATAAAAAGATACAATGGGTTTTTGGGCGCAGAAAATAACTCCGAAAATGGAAAATTGATCTTTGTATTTGCAACCTTCGGAGTTGTCCTTTTTATTTCCTGCGCCTATTTGATTTGATTGATTACCGATTTTATTATTCCCAAGAGATGTTATTATCTGTTATTATTATTTCTCGAAAACGGTTTTATCATATAGTAGTATTAATATTAATATTTATTTGGGAGAAAACCAAAAAACCATTTTTTTCATGAATACAAATTATAATCCTTCAACCAAAAATGGAGATGCTTTTGACGAAGCTGATAACAACAATAATATAATTACGAAATAGCAATCATGCATTAACTACGTGTTTATACTATTTATCTTAATTTGCGGGATCAGTATCTTACTCATACAAACCTTTCTAGAATGGATAGATAGATGATCTACACATTTATATGCAATATAATATAATAAATCTCTCTTTATTATGTTTTATTATGTCTTCAAAACCATACCAAATGTTTAAGGGTAGAGCGATCCAAAATATTTTTTAAGAGTAACATCACGTTTTATTTCACTTTGAAGGTTAATAAAATAAAAAACTTACAAATAAGATTTATATATATATATATTTCAAGGTTTTCTTTTCATTTCAGCACCAACAAACCAACATTAATTATGTAGGTTACTGAGTAAACACTTTTAAAAATAATATCACATGCAAATGAGTAGGTAAAACTTGTAAGTGAATGGGTTAACAACACAAATGATATATGTTTTTACTAATTACTTATTTTTTTAATAGAATTACAACAAAGTCAAGCACATGAAGGGTAGTATGTAGTGTTTAAATATTAGTATACAGTTCACTCTCTATAATGGTTTATGAAAAAATGTCGATTAGAGACAGTAATGTTTTATATATAGAACATATAAATCGAGCTTAAATTCTCATTCTATTGTTATTGTTGTTGTAGAAAGAGTAAACTGTAGTTACTATTTTTTTTTTTGTCACATTTCAAAATTTTGAGTAGTTAAGTTTACATACCACGAGAGTTGAGGCTCTAATATGTCCTTTATATTAATGCTAACAGTCATGAAGTACTTAAACACTTTATTATTTGTTATATAAATAATAACTTTTTAATTATTAAATTGCAAGATAAAATCGTGTAACGAAAAATTGTTTTAGTCATTTTGTATAACAAATTTTTGTTATTATTATGGTCGATCAATCTACCCTTCTTAATATTCTTAATAATGAATTTTCTTTTGTACAAAATAATTTATAAAAAAAAAAAAAGAACCAAAGAAACAAACTAAGAATGGCTGATGAAAATTCATATTTATTGCCAAGAACCTTTACCAGACTTGATAGAGGAAAACGAGTTTAATGGAAATGATGGGGTATTTTAATAAAATCTCACAAGTTGCTTTTGGAATTATGTATATTTGTAAATTAAAATGCATCCAATACTAATAATCTTATTCTGTGCTTCTCTCCCATGTATTTCAACTGTTCATTTTGATTTAACATAAACCAGATGTAGAAGGTGGTGATCATTATTGTAATGAGATGGTTGAAGAAAATGATGCTAAACAATGGAATCACCACCAAAAAGCATAATCACTCAGTTTGATTGAAGATTTTCTCAATATATTCAACACTTGGTAGATTCTGAATAAAGATGGTTCTGGAGTTCTGGTATGGAAATATTGTTGTGTTTGAAGTCACATAGGTTGTCCAGGTGCATACTCAAAATAACTTGCCTTTAGGAATTTCTAATGACCTTAAATCAAAAGTGCTTTTCAAACCTTTGGATAATTGTTACAAGTATTTCTCATGTGGCTACGGACCTGAACCTACTGGGAAAAAACAAGTTCTTGAAATCACTGATGGTGATACGATTCAGGATTGGAGGGACAAAGAGGTGATGGCTCCTCAATTAGTTGCAACTAATTGCAGCATATAAAAATTGAATTGTGGTTGCAGTTGCAGCATATGAAAATTGAATTGCAGCTAATTGTGATTCCCATCTTTAATTCTGAAATAAATTTATAGTTATAATTTTAGAAGGGTTGAAAATATTGCCCATTTTAATGTTAAAAAATCAACTGAGTGAAACATCACTAATTACCAAACATTTAGATTACATAATGAAAGGGTTTTCCACAAACCTGACTAAAGACTAGTGCTGTAAATTATGATGATGGTATTTATGGCATATAAAAAGTGGTCGCAATTACCTTTGTGACCACTTTTGCAACCATACTTTTTTCCTTTTTGGATTACAGCACTAGTGTTTAAACCTGACAAACATACGGTTAAATGGCCCAACATGGGTCTTAAAGAAAACAAAGCATGAAAGTTGGAAGGTAGAACAAAGCAACCCGACTTTATAATATCAGCTACAAACAAATGGGGATTTCTTTGTTGGTGAAGTTCATCATAAAGTTGATCCAACATTCACCCTATATTTATTAAGTAGAGTTATTTGATAAATAGTTAAATTTTATATTATCAAGTATTTAATATTTTATAAGTAATTTATTTGTATTTAAAATATTTATTTATTTATTACTTTAATGTTATATACTTTAAACATTAAATTTAAAACTTTATAAATATTTTTTAAAAAAATACTTTTGAAATATTTTTAATTTAATATTTATTAATTAGTATAAAGATATTAATGTGTATTAATTAAGCATTTAAATTTACTATTTAAAAAACATTTAATTACTAAGGAATTATTTAATATAATTATTTACAGTAAATTCCCGGTTTACTAAATTTTGGTATAATATGCACTGTATTTGTCATTGAAGCAATAGGAATTAAAGTATAAATGCTCTACATGCTTAAGAATAGCACATTTATAAAAATATTGATGTCAAACATCATCTGGATCAAAATTTTAACCCATACAATTGTCGATTGACCAATCACAATTGTGAATTTGATAACATAAAAATGGTTTCTGGCCGAAACTCTTTTTATTAGTAGCCAAAATTGCCGAAACACTTTAGGCAAAAATTACTTTTTTATAAGCCCAAACTATTTTTTGTCATTAGCCGAAATTGGGCGAAATTACTTTATAAAGTTGTTTAAGTTAAAAATCAATTGATTGGTATAGTTTTTTAATGTTCATGTTTATAGAAAATGCCGAGAAGCCCAAATTGAGTAACTCATCTTTGTCTGATATTTTTGGAAGACCTTCTGGAATAGGAGGGGGAGCATGAATCCGCTTTTTTCTAAGGGCCTCTATTATACTTGGATAATCTTCAGACCATTCTACAGAAGTTATTCCGGTTTTCAACTCCTGTGCAGTCATCCGCTTTAGGAGAGGTTCCTCAATATCTTGATTAGCTTTTTTGGCAAAGCATTGCTGTTGATGTTTTCCTGAAAACCCAAATTTTTTCAATAACTTCAATAGCAACTTCAACTGGTTTATCTTCATTTTCATTTATTAACTCTTTTAAATCTTCTTTGTGCCAATAATCTCAATCATTTTTTTCTTCTTGTTGCTCTTCCTTAAGGTAAGTATTGAGAGTTTTAGCCATATTTTCTCTTAAATTTTCAACCTGTTCTTTAAAAGGAGTTAATTCAGCAACTTTTTTTTCTAAAAGAGCATTCTTTTCTTCTAATTTTTCATTTTTTTGATAAATATAACTATAAGAATCACAATTAAGTAATGTTCATTCAGCACAACCCTTAACAAAGTCCTCAAGAGTGAATTCATGCTTAGGTAAAAAGTGTTGTTCTAAGGTCATTAAAGTTCCAGCAATTTCTGGGCTTTCATTTTCCTTAACCTGGTTAATTGCATTTCAAATTCTTGGTTTAAAATCATCTTCTTGGTTTTCTAATTGTTTTTTTAGTGTTTCTATTTCATTGATTAGTTCTTTATTTGCTTGTTGTTGTTCTTTTAGGATGTTTGTCATGATTTTTTGATTGTTCCTTTTTTTATTTATTCTTTTAATATACTTATATCCTTAGGGTATGTTAAGTATATAATTATTTTAGT
>CAJVPN010001585.1:0-13282 GCA_910592215.1 Entrophospora candida
GATTACGATCTTGTGGTTTCTGTGGGGGTCGTGGTGTTCCTCGCAAGACCATTTCTACGTCAAGTTCGACTTTACTTAGATTGTCGGTAAAGTGTCCTAGACCCTTATAAATACGGAATTGCGAAAGAAAATAAAAATTTATCATTTGATTAAAAATGAATCAAACATCTACTTATTCTTATTTGGCACTCACATTAGAAAAACAAATTCTAAAGTTGATAGAGAAAATGCCAGAAGAAGATGAATTAACTATTACAAAACGGGGGGAATTAAAATTAAAAAGAAATGGAGAAGAACAGGCATTACGATTAACATCACAACAACAATCCTCCGGGATTGAAGAATATTTGGACGAATTTAGAGAATGGCGAGACGACAAAGTAGAACTACCAACTATTGAAGGCAGTACAGAAGCACAGTTGGGGGTAATTTTAGCAAAATTTAATTTTCCTAAGAACAGAACTTTTGAAAATTATTATGTTCTTGGAAAAATCATAAATGATCACCCTTCAACTTCAAGGAAGAGTATTAATAGGATATTGTCCAAACCGAACGTGGAGGATAAACTTGTCAGATTAGCAAAACGGACTGTGATCTTATTTGACATAGTCGAATTATCCTACTTATCCTTAAGAAGATTAACTCCTCGTACCCTTCAGAACCTGTCTAATGAAAAATTCGAAGAATTAATTAGTGGAACAAGAGAAATCGTTGCAGAACGATTAGCACCACCTACTTTATTAGAAGCACTTTTGGGAGATTTTACTTTGCCTGTTTCGCAGGAGCTCAATTTAGAAGGAGGAGTGATGTTACCAGAATCAGACGATTACAACGATAATTTGGCCGAATCCTTTAATTTCGGGTCAAATTAAATTTTATTTCTATTTTTATTTTTATTTTTATTTTTATTTTTTTTATTTTTATTATTTAATCTATTATTTATTTTTATTTTTATTTTATTTTATTTTTACTTATCAATAACGTGTATAATTATTTATTATTATTAATCATTCATATTTAGTTAACTTTATTTAGTAGTAGATTAATGACGATTCTCCCGGAACGGGCGGATTCGCCCAAGTACAAAGTGAGCGAATTCACGCAATTCGGGCTAATATGTGAAGAACATGTATATAAAGAACTTGATTTCGACCTAATGTAAAAGTAACTTTCTTATAAGTTAATTAGTTTCGACTAAGGAAAACTTTGTCATAAGTTAATTAGTTTCGACTAAATAAAACTAAATAAATAAAATAGAAATATTTTATTTAAACTATTATCTTCTTTAAACAAAATTATTCGCTAATAACAAAATCAATTCGTTGATAACCTATTCATTCTGATCCACACAAAACAAAAATAATTGTTATCACCAATTAAAATACGCTCTCCCAAATTTAATTGGTGACACTATCTTTAAATAATTATGTATTTTAGTGATATCCCACTGATATCTTTTAATTCCAAGACATAGAGTGTTAATCCTAAGTGTGTGGTTATTAAATCATCTGCTTTATGTAGAATTCTTCAGTGGTAATGTCGCACTCTTCTACTTCAATCATTAAGTAGAGAGTGAGTTAAGTAAGTTGTAGATTAATTTTGTAACACTTCACAATATGTATATGTTTACTATATTAATAAAATTATGACAAAAAAAAAATTATGTATTTTAGTTGAATGAAAAAAAATAAACTTAGGTTTTTAATTCTTTCCTTGAACATAAATGATGCATTTTTTTCCGTATGTACTTCACAATGTTTATTAAATACATTGATATTGTCATTGATATGACAAATAATTACTAGGACCATGCAGAAACAATGCTTTTTTTTTTTTTTTTTGAAAAAAAATGGATGAACAAACCTTTAACAATCAAGAAATTAATGACTACTACCAAGAAAATTTTAATAGCACGAATCTTGATTATTTTGCTAGCCAAGTTTTTGGTGATGCACAATTGGAATAACAGACACTAGTATTTCTGTTACCTCATCAACTTCATCATCAACATCGAATCCTTTATGGCAACATTTCAATAGAGATCCATCTGATGCACAAGGTTATAATGTTTGTAAAAAATGTTCAATTAAGTATAAACTAACAACAGGTACTACAGCACTTCGTAAACATCTCAATGACCATCACCAAATAGACATATCTGTTAGGAGTGTTAGAAAACAAAGAACAATTACTGAAATCGAACCTTTTGATGAACAGAAACAAATGGAACATACTAAATATCTTGTTCAATGGTTAATTTGCAATCTTCAGCCTTTTATCACCATTGACAACTCTTATTTTAGAGCATTTGTTAGTCACTTCTGTCCTCGTTATACTATGCTTGAGTGACACCAAGTAAAGGATCTTATAATTGGTGGATTTAATAGTCAGAGAACAAAAATTGCTAATGAGCTTCATCAAATTGAGGGACAATATTCATTGATGGCTGACATGTGGACTTCCACAAATCGAGATGCTTGTTTAGGAAGAACAATACACTATATAGATTCAAATTGGAAACTAAGTAATTTTCTCCTTGATATCATCCCTTTTACCACTAAACATACTGGTGAAAATATTGCTGGTGAAAATAAACGTGTTTTAGATGAACTCAATATTTCTAGTGAAATCATTGCACTAACCACTGATAATGAATCTAAGCAAGGATTAGAGTTAGTTAGTAATTCAATTAATAAAGTACGTGAATTAATGGGAAAAATTAAAACTTCAACTCTCCTCAGTGATCAACTTCGTGGTTTTTGTAATTTAAAAGAGATCCATAACTATAAACCTGTTTTGAATGTGGAAACCCGCTGGAACTCAACTTACTATATGTTAAAACGTTTGGAGCAACTTGAACCAGCAATGGTTTTACTTGCTGCAGATAATAACAACATCAAAAATCTTTATCCTAATGAAAATGATTGGATTATAATTAGGGTAAATATTGGTATTTTCTTAAAAAAAAATCTTCACAAAAACAGGGAACATTAATAATTAATACCTGATATCCTCATCATATTTTATAGGATACTATATTACTTCTTGAACCCTTAGAACAAGCTACAAAGCACCTTTCAGCATCATCATATCCAACAATGGGTGATATTCGTTTAGTCTTTGAAGGTATCCAGGTATATTTAGAAGATCAAATAAGAGAGGAAGGAATCACACAGGATAAAATGGCTTCTTCAAAAAATTGATAAGTATTGGCAAATTATGGATCATTCTTCAATCATTTCAGCAATCTTAGATCCTCGAACCAAGCTCACAATTCTTTCAGAAGAAAACCATCAAATGGCTTGTGGACACATTTGAACAAAATTTGAAACATACCAGAGGCACTCTCCTAACACACAATCTTCTGGAAGAAGACTATCATCATCCACCACCACAAATACAACTTGTCAATTTTTCACTCAACTTCGATGTAATTCAACTACACCACAGATTGCTCCAACACATTCACTATCAGAGTTAGATTGCTATCTAGCATTACCAATAGATGATGAAACAGAGCCTCTATTATGGTGGCAGGCACATGCAAAAGAATATCCAGTTTTAAGTAATATGGCATGAGATTATCTCACCATTCAAGCAACTAGTGTTCTGTCAGAAGAGGCATTCTCAATTGCTGGAAATACAATAAGTAAAACTCAAAATCGTTTGTCATCAGAGACTGCAAGAGCATGCTTATGTTTGAAGAGCTGGATTATTAATAAAATAGGAAATTAGAGTACAAAATATTTTATCTTTTTTTCAATAATAGTAATAATAAGCAATAAAACAATACATTTGTTTATTTTTATATTTATATATATATGTAATATTTTTGATTAAATATTTATGTCACATTTTTTTATCATTGTGTAACTGTTCAAACTGCTCAAACCGCTTTTAATGAAACTGCCCATCCCTAATTGATGTGTTGGTGTGTAGCACATGTGGCACGTGGGGAAAATCCGATAATGCCAAAAAGAAACCAGATATCAAAAAGAAATGAAAATCCAAATACAAGAAATGAGTAAGTGTTATTTTTTTTTTAAAAGGTGGTGATGGTTGGGACGCATTGCAACTGTTGCTGCTACTCTAGTTTGAAATAAATTTCCTTATCATCAATTTCTTTTAATACTTTTTTCTTTAGTTTACTCAATTTTTTCTTTTTATTGTTGCTAGTCACTTTTTTTTTTGATAATAATGATAATATCTAAACAATAAAAAATCTTTGATAAAATAATGTTAGTATGCAAGTTTTTTTAGTTTGTTTGTATATATTTGTTTGGTTGCCACTATACAAGTTAGAGTCATCAAAAGAAATGACACTCGGGATTTTGATTCAACATATTGTGGAAGAACACCCCCTAACTGTACTTCAAGGCAATAAATTGGAAGTACAAATTGTCAAAAGAAATGACATGGACTTTCGATTCAACACAATATGGAAGAGTACCCCCTAATTGTACTCCAAGGCAATAAGTTGGAAGTTATATACCAACTTAAAGCAGGAAACATGACACTTGTATAATTTTAGGCACATTGACAAAATAACAACCCCAGGATTTCATTCAACACTAATATTTAAGAGTGGAAGAGTACCCCATAAATTATACATAAATCTTTTGTTCTGTTTAGGACTGAAAATCAAAAACAAAAAAACTTTGCCTTGACCTTGATTTCAATAAAAACAAAGAGATGAATTTATTTATTGTACTTAAGTAAAATTTGGTTTTTTCATTAAAAAAAAAATTTGTTGTTAAGATGGTTATTGAATCATAATGTGCATGATACAAAGTTATTATGTCACATTTTTTAATAAAAATAGATAGTTTGATAATTTCTAAAGATTCCTATTTCTTAATATAGTATATGCAAACATGCAAATGTGGCTGCTGTAATAAAGTTTGGGCCACATTGTTTTAACCCAAAAATGGTCTGAAAACACATTCCTGCTTAATATTTTTTCTCTAATTTTTTTTATACCATGCAAATGTGTTTTTTAATTTTATCATTAAATTTGTTTTTTTTTAATGTTACAATTATCTCTATTACCAGTTGATCTGTAAAAATAATGTCAACGTGGTATTTTTTTCTGAGTACATAATTTTTGTATCCTTAAAGCACATACTGAATTATATATGTATTAAAATAGTTTTTCTTGTACAGGAAAATGAAACAAGTGGAAGCATATTATCAATTAAAAACTGAGTGAGTTATGGTAAGTCTACCTACTGAGCACCTTTCTTTCATGGTTATTGAAGATATAATTTTTTTAATTTCATAATCACATTGTAGAAAAAACATAAGGTTGAAACCTTGCAAAATGCAAGCAACCAACTCTTGGATTTTCAAGAAAAACTGACTGAAGAAATGAGAAAGGAACCTTTGCTGGAATCTACAGCTGCTATAATAATTGATGAAGATAGCAACGGGAAGAGTGTAAAAGACTATTATAAAACTCTGAGTCCTACAAATAAAGGGCAGATGAAAAATCCATTTCTTTCAGTAAAGCAATGGGGGAGATCTCAATGAAGACAGAAGTTTTGAAATTTTTTAGAGAATTAGCAGAATTAATTATTCTGAATTTTAATTCTTTAGGATGATGAAGATCAGACAAGTCAGCATTTTAAAGAACTGAAGAAGTCGAAATCACCATTCTGGAATAAGGTTAGGATATGATTTAGTTTTTTGTCTCTAACTTTTACAAGAGGTAAATCAAATCAAAAAAAAATTTTTTTTTTATTATTATTATTTAGGGGAACATGTTGTCTGATGGTATTAATATCAAAATTGAAAAACCAATCCCCCTAAATTTAATACCATTGGATGATTCCTCTCAAGAAACCGATGATGATGGTGATGATGAAAATATACCTCCAGAAGAATCATTTATTTCTGCACTTTCAGGTCAGAACGTTGGTGACATCTATGCTAATAAGATTTCTGAAAATACAAAAGCAACCAAAAAAAAGAAGAAATTAATGGCCATTGAAAAATCTATACTGTGTTATGGTGCATCAAATATAATTGATTTATCTGCTCACATGAAGAGTTGGTTTTGTGTTGATGATAAGAAGTTTATTATGAAAAATCATAAGTCTATGTTGCGAGTTCCTGAACTGGCAGGTGAAGATAACTTATTTGTAGGTTTTTATTCATGAATATCATTAAGTGGGTTACACACTATTAAAACAGCAAAAATCCCTTAAAAACATGAGTTGATCACTTGATTTTAATAGTGTGTGACCATGTATGACCCCCTTATGATATTCATGAATACAAACCCTATTTATTTGTTTTGAAAATTGAGAATGTACAAGTTTTGTTTTTTTATAAATTTAACTTGTTTGCCTCCATTCATACATATTGATTCATATCCTTGTAGATGGTACATGAAGGGAAAGTAGATCAGGTGTATAAACACTGTATAGAAACTCATATTAAGTCAGAAGAAAATAGCTATTTATATAGGATCAGCAAGATATACAGTGACTTGTGAGTTATTTGATTATACCTGATCTTTATTTTTTTTGTGAATCTAATTCTTATTATTCAATGTATATATATACATACAGCATTTACAAAAGCAAGGACCAAGTGGATATTTTGGATTTTGATCTGAATAATATACACACAGAAGTTGATGTAATTTTAAAAACCTGCACATATATTGTCAAGGGACCGAGCAAATATATTTGAGATGGTTGGTATAAATATTATTTGGTTTGTTTGTGATTCATACAATATAACCATTTCAACAATTTAAATTTATGCACATTTAAGGGGGGAGTCTTTTTGCCCATTAAGTAAAAGTACGAATATTATACCAATGGATGTAAATGTGATGTCTGCTTCATATCAATTTCAGGAGTTGATATTGGTGAATGGGAGTTTTCTGTAAGAGCTGTAGTGACCAAGACTATCAGTGATAGATGCCATTCCACTCAAATAAATCAATCAATTTTAAATGGATTACTAAAATATAATTTCAATGATGAACAAGTTAGAGACATCCAAGTGCCTTTTTTGCAGTTTGGTGGCACAAGTGGACAATTGTTAATTGAAGATCTGGTGGAAAACTTTTATGTCGTTTTTCCTGGACCCAAATTTAAATTACCTACAAAACTGAGATATTAGAAAACTGAAGACTTCTATCAATATCATCAAGTTGGTTATGGTAAGTTTATGATTCTATTCCTGTCATAAGAAAAATTTGTATCACTAATTTGTTTTAACATGTGTAGGATATGTATAAAAAAATGTGCAAGACTATAGAAAATCTAGAAACAACACATCATGAGTTTGATGATATTTTTAGTGATGATGACATAGTTGATACAGCCAAACCTACTCATTGTAAATACAAATATATTCACAAACCATGGTGGACCCCAAAAGCAAAAAAATCATAACAGATAATGGGAAATTTGTTAACTTGAAATCATAAAATTTAAAATATGAATATGTATTTAGTTACATATTGGTTTATCAATGATTGAATGCATTATTGAAAATAATAAAGGTAGTTCACGTTGTCTTTTTAGCTATGTTTTAGTATACTGTGATCAAATAAGTACACATCATTACAAATTCATGAAATTATGTGACATTGAAAGAATTTATGATATGTATTCCTTGAACTAGTTAATGATGATACAAATTTTTGAAATAAAAATATGTTTGATATTTGATATAACATTTAAAATATATATACAATTTATATTAGTTCCATCCATACATCAGTGTTTCCTTCTTTTTTTTTAGTGCATAGACTGTCTTTTATTATTACTATTATTATATAAATAAATAATCAGAGCAGACCTAAAACCACAGGGTATTACTAAAGCTCACCACTGATAGTAATTGTCATCATTGGACAAAACTACATAATTCATGACCAACCCTAGCCTCATGTAAATTTAATAATTCCTTGGATAGCACTGCCAGTTTTAAATATTATTTATTATTCACTTTTCATCTTACAGATATATATATATATATTTTTTCTTCCCACAAAAAAAAAAAAAATTTCAAAGATGGATGCTCAAGGATAAATTACACAACACATTAAATGAATCTATCAATAAAGATGACTTGTCAGTTAAAATTATTGAATTATTGAACGAAACACTTGAAACATTAAAAATATTAGGAAATTGTAACAAATAAAAGGAAATGATCCTGATGAATTTCATAAATTGGTAATTGTAATAAAATATTACTTATCCGAGTTAGATAAAGTGGAAAAAGGAAAGCATCAAGAGTCCTTCATGATCAATAAATTAAATGATGAATTATCCAGAACGTATAATAAGTTAAATGAGGAGATTTTGTATAAAGTCTGTTACAATGAAAAAGAAGTCAAAAAAATGTGGAAATGAAGGAATAGTTTATTACAAGCATAATCCAAATCCAGAGCATTATTGTAAATGTATTTGATGGATTCTGTTTGACAAATTTAGTGATATTGAATATTTAGCTAAAGGTTGTTTTGGTGAAGTTTATAAGGCAGCTTGTAAGAATTATTGCTACTATAAAAGGAAATATAGAAAAGGAGATGTTGATTGTTTTAAAAAGAATATATAATTCAGATGATAAAATTGTAGATGTTCTAAAAAATGGTAAAGTTTAATGTAATATTGGTAAATTTCATAGACAATTTTCTCTTTCCTTAGATAACCTTTCAGTGTTTGAGTATCATTTATTTTAAAAATATATGGGGCAATTTTTTCACCTTGTTCTTCAAAATACTTCTAATGGTGCTGTAATTTTTGGGTTCCATAGTAGATCTGATATAAATGAGTTTCATATTAACTATTTTTATATAGAGGTAATTCTATATATCACTTAAATAATAAATGGAATATTATAAAACTGTTAATTATAATCACATTACAAACGACTAAATTTTGATCCCTGAAATCTTTGGTAACACCAATGTTCACTTTGTCTGGTTTTGTTGCAGCATGCCCATATATATTAATATATTAATATAATCTTTTAAAGAAATTTAAGGGGACTAAATTACAGTGACTAGTCATGAATTAAATTTTTCATATCTCCCACTAGTGAACCAAAAAAAAAAATCACATCTGAATTCAAGGGTTGAAGTTTTATTTATAATTTTGTTTTGCAAATAAGATTGTAATTGTTCAAAAATAAAACCGGAACAAACATCTTTATTTTTACTACAAAAACTACCATTTAATCATTTCAAATTTCTTTAATATTAAAAAAAAAAAAGGTCTTTGAGCCAAAAAAAAAGAGAACAAGACAAGAGTAAGTATTGTTTTTTTTTAAAACGGTGGTTGTGCGCATTTTCGTCATTCTAGTTTGTAATATATCAATTATGAGAAAGATTAAAATCCGATTTTGTTACATGAAATACTCGAATTTTCAAAAAAAAATGTGGGGGACAGCTATCCTATTTATATGTTTTGGATTTAATAAATAGAGTACTGTCTTGGCCTGAGTGATGTCATTTTTTTGCTCTTTGCAACAAAGAAGATGCAATCCCAAACCCAACAATTTAAAATAAATGAATTTTTGTTCTTGCGTAGCATGGTGTACATAATTGGTAACACAAAAAGCTCACATTGTGTTCTCAGTTGTGAGCTTGTTTATTTGTAACATTCATTTATTTCGCGTCGTTTTATTTATCTTATTATTTTTGTCTGTCCTATATGTCCTATAATCATCCGGGTAGATTGACAAGTTTATTAATTATTGTTTATATTATTATTTATATTTATCTTATGTATTTCTTATAAAAAGGACATCAATCTAAGTTAATAAAGTAACTTGTAATTTTACGATAATTAAATTACTTAATTTGTTTAAATAAACCATTTAAACATTTGAACGTTTACACATTCATTAAAACATTTATTTTTTATATTTTTATATAATGTCATATGCCAAATTATTATCATCGTTATCACTAGAGAGGAAGGAATTTGTATATAAAATTTACAATAAAATGCAAGATAATGCTAATGTTAATTCTAATAATGGAAATATAAAATATTATTATTTTTCATTAGTCAAGAAAAACAAGGAGCTTTCTGATGATGAAAAAGAATATTGTAAGGAAAGGTTTATTTATCAGGTTGAATTAAGAAATGCAATATATAAATGGGGTAAACCAAAAAAATGTAACAAGTGTAAATTGACAAGATACTCTGATAGGTTCTGTGAAGGTTGTATTAGTTTACAATTACAGAGTCTTTTCACCACTTGGACATCTGGAAATAACATAGTTGACAACTTTATTCAACAATCTCAAATGAAATCTTCTCTGCCAAACCATATTTTAGAATGGATACCTTTTGAGCAATTTAAAGAAGTAACAAAGTTGGCAAAAGGTGGATTTAGTTCAATTTATACTGCTAGATGGACAAGAGGAAATATTATTGATTATGACGAAAATAAAAAGGAATTTGGTTATTTGGGAAGGAGACTAGTAGTATTAAAAAGTTTAAATGATTCAAGTAATCCAGGAAAAGCCTTTTTTGATGAGGTTGGTAGTTTTCATTTAAAACAAAATAAACAATACTTTATTATATAATACTAATTGATTTTATTTCAATTTCAGGCAATAAATTATTCTAAAATTAAAGCATCACTGATTGTTCAGTGCTATGGTATAACCAAATTCCCAGATAATGGAAATTATGCAATTGTTTTAAATTATTTATCAGATGGAAGTTTAAGGGGCCATTTACAAAAAAATCATTTAAATTTAACATTAAAAGACAGAATTGCAATATTTTATTATTTATGTTATGCATTAGATGAGATACATGAAAAAGATTTAATCCATTGTGATTTACATAGTGGTAATATATTAATAAGTGGAGATCGTTGCTTTATTACAGATTTGGGATTATGTGGACCAGTTGATGAAAAATCATCAGGTAAAGTCTATGGGATTGTATCATATGTTGCACCCGAACTACTTAGAAGCAATAACACAAAGAACACCAAAGAAACAGATATCTATAGTGTTGGGATGTTAATGTGGGAAATATTTGCAGGTCATCCACCATTTGATGATAGAGCTCACAACCATCGTTTGACTTTTGATATCTGTGAAGGTTTACGACCACCAATATTACCTGAAATACCTGATTATTATGCACAAATGATGCAGAGGTGTTGGGATGTGGATCCATCAAAAAGACCAACTAGTAGAGAGCTTTGGGAATTTGCTGATAATAAACGTGATAAAATTATTAAAAATAATAGTAACAACAATAGTTTAATAAAAAGATTATTCTTTTCTAAAACCAAAAAACATGGTTCTAATAATGATGGTGGCAGCAGCAGTGATGGTATTAATAGTAATAATGATTCGCAACAAGCACACAAATCACATCCAGATTCATATCATCAAAGTAGAATATTGGATAAATTGGATGAAGAAATTGCTAAATCAAAAAGCTTAAGTTATACAAGTAATGATAGTTCATTGAATAATCTTGATTTTTTCTAAAATGTTAACAAAGGCAAATAAAAATAATTAACTGGAACTTATTATCCATTAATTATTATTAACAATATTTTTTGATCGCATTAAATTCTAACAATTAAAAGAAAGAATTGATGAATGACTAATTTAATTACCACTATAAAAAATTTATTTATTATCTTTCTATTTGTCTTTTTATTTATCTTTATTTTATTTCTTAAAACTAAATTATAAATAATATTTTGAAATAATAAACTTTTTGATTCTTGTTAAATTGTGGTATCATTTCGGTTAATTAACAATTATGGGCCTGACTTTTGGGCTACTCTTGTCAGTTAATTAGTTTACAAATTTACTTTGGTTTCCTCTTTTTTACACCTAGATGAATCTGTGAGCACACTTAATAGTACCAGATAACTATAAATAAATAAAGATGGCCCTTTACAAAACTCGAGGGCTTCTATAAAGTCCCTTTTATTCGCTTGTGATCGATTTACTCGTTTACATTTATTGACTCGCTTTGGTTTACTTGCAAAACAACTCAAGTAGCTTGTTTAACAGCCTTACATTTACAATTACAATAACACCAGCATTTCCAATTAACCTTTGGACGATGCTTCACTAACACTCACCATTTAATCAACGTTAATCCTAACCTTTGCTTACTCACTAAAGCAACTTACATTACTAATCGTTGTTAACACTCACTAGTTACCAACGTTAAACCTAACCTTGCTTGCTTGCTCACTAAAGCAAATAAATGTGGCATTTTACCAAAGCTCCACAATTGTTACCTTTTACCAAGGAACTACACTTGTTACTTTTATCAAAGCACTTGAAATAAAAACAACGATTTTATTTTTATTTTATTTCTAAAGGCTCATTAACGTTTAATAAAAATAATGATTCTATCAGAGTTTTATTTTATCAGAATGTCAACTATCTATTATTTTCCTCTGTAAGGACCAGAAGTTATCTTTAATGAAACTTTCATTGATCACTACAATAAGGATAAAGATAAAAATGGGATTATTATTGCAAAGCAACTCAATCAATCAATAAAAGGCTTTTCATAAAATTTTCATTTGATAATAATTACTGTACTAAAATTAGTTGACCCTGGAACATACACAATTATTCGAATCCCTAACCGATGATTTCATCTACCCCGACCATGTATCACGTTATTAATATTAATATAAGAAATGGTCGAGTTTAGTAGTAAATGAACTGAATTGTATTCGGCAAAAGAAGAACTTAGCTCCTTGGGAACAACCGACGAAACAAAGAAGACACAAGAAAAATATTAAAAAAATGACTTTGGAATACATATTTATTGTGTGCTTTTATATTTTATTAGCCTTTATAGCAATAATTTTAATGTAGAATATATAGCAAACAAACAATAAACTCCTATGTATTGTACATACTGTATGAGTTGTATTGACTTTGAAGTTAACTACGCGTAATAGTAAATATGCAATAATATTAATAATGTGCTTGAGAGATTGATCAATATTGGTACTTAGAACTAGGACTTCTATTCGTAATACTAATTCTTATTCGAATTATTATTATTCGTAAAATTTATTCGAATTAAAAAAGTTTATTCGAATTAAAAAATTTTATTCGCTTTATTCGAATTATTTGTTTTATTTGTTTTTTTATTTGAATTATTCGTTTGATTCATTTTATTTGTTATATTCATTTTATTTGTTTATTTGTTTTATTCATTATTGGAATCTTGGGTTTGTTCATTCATTTTATTAGATTATTTGGAATCATGTGTTGTTCAATTACTTAAATATTCAAACT